>JAEIFU010000908.1:0-90735 GCA_018904235.1 Lordiphosa stackelbergi
GTTCCACCGAGTGCATTCAGGACGGGAAAGAGTATGGCCCAAAATATTTCTCATAATTTCATCTGATTTTGAACGTCCAGCTGCATTCCACAGCAAATTGCATTTGAACATCACACTTTGATGCACATTTCCGAATGGAGATTTCCATTCTGCAATTATGCGCTGAACATCATCTTTAGCGCATAAATTTGAGGTGTATGCGCAACAGCTAATATGATCAGGAAGTTGTTCTGGCACTGACGCAGACTCCTCTTCGTCATCAGAGGAACTTGAATTTCCGTCACAATCAGAATTATCCGAAAAAATTTAATTTTTTTCGACCCCGAATTCCTTAAATGCCTTTACAAAGTTGCTTGCATTATCAGTTGTCGATATTATTTTCGTCAAGTCAATGCCATAATCTTTATAAATCATAATATAAGTCATAACATTTCTGTTATTCTTTCAAAATTATGCGCCCCAATAAATCGCTTACATGCTAAACATCCTGATTTTCCATTTAAGTTCGAGTCTATCCAGTGGTCAGTAACTCCCATAAAACTTTTGTTTTGAAGACCATATATCTGCGGTTATGCATATATGATCTACATCGTGTAATATAATTCCAATATTCTGCTTCTCTGTTTTATATTTCAGAAAGTAGTATTGATTTCAAAGCTTTTCTTCCAGGAATTTTAATACCATGCTTTTTATACTCTGTACCGAAGGTACATAGAGTATATTAAGTTTGTGCAAAAGTATGTAACAGGGAGAAGGAATCATTTCCGACCCTATAAAGTATATATATTCTTGATCAGCATCAACAGCCGAGTCGATATAGCCATGTCCGTCTGTCCGTCCGTCTGTCCGTCCGTATGAACAAACAGATCTCAGAGATGGTAAGAGATAGAGGTTTGACATGTATGGGACAAATGCTTCTTATACTTGCAGGCAGATCAAGTTTATTTTCAATTTTTTCAGAGATGGTAAGAGATATAGGTTTCACATGTATGGGACAAATGCTTCTTTTATCTGCACGCAGATCAAGTTTGTTTCAAATTTTGCCACGCCCCCTCCCGCCCCCGCAATTTGAAAAAAAACGTTATATCTCCCACAGTTTTGTAGATAGATGATTCGTACCTTCTAGAGTTAGTTAGTCATAAGCAAAATGTATCGATTTGCCGAAGAAATGATAAAGATCGGATGAGCGAATCCTCTATCTTTAAAACTGTAGGAGATATAACTTTTTTCCAAATAGCGTGGGCGGGAGGGGCGTGGCCAAAATTTGAAACAAACTTGATCTGTGCAGATAAAAGAAGCATTTGTCCCATACATGTGAAACCTATATCTCTACCATCTCTGAGATCTAGGTGTTCATACAGACGGACGGACGAACGGACGGACAGACGAACAAGGCTAAATCGACTCGGCTGTTGATGCTGATCAAGAATATATATACTTTATATGGTCGGAAATGATTCATTCTGCCTGTTACATACATTTGCACGACTTTAGTATACTCTTTTTACTCTACGAGTAACGGGTATAAAAATATAATTGCAAGAAAAATTAAGTAAATTTATTTAGCTAAATAAGTAATCAAAAATATCCGCCACAGCAAATTTTTGTCTAGCGACAATATTGTATCTAGAAAAAAGAATTCTTCCGGCTGATCTGCCCTTAGCAGCAATATATTGTGCGGCGAATTCAACAACTGTCTATCTCGCTCTCACCCATTTAAATTCCCATAAGAGCAAAATTGCTGCTAGAAATTGTTGGTAAAACAAGCAAGTGTCATTCCAGCCTAAAAATTAGAATTTTCATATTTTATTTCTAAAATTAACGGCGATTTTAACCCTTGACTACTTTTTTAAGAAAAACAATTTTCTGAGTGTAGGTATTGCCTAATAATTGTTTTATGAGTGAAGCAACATATAATTTATGGTAAAGAGCTTCTGCTGCACTTGCATCCGTTTATACTGTTTCCCTGAGAGTTTTTAAAAGACCCTAGGTTATTTAAAAAAGTTGGGAAAAGTGCACATTAGTCTAGTTTCATTTATTATACTCTGTACCGAAGGTACAAAGAGTATAATAAGTTTGTGCAAAAGTATGTAACAGGGAGAAGGAATCACTTCCGACCCTATAAAGTATATATATTCTTGATCAGCATCAACAGCCGAGTCGATTTAGCCTTGTTCGTCTGTCCGTCCGTCTGTACGTCCGTATGAACAAACAGATCTCAGAGATGGTAAGAGATAGAGGTTTGACATGTATGGGACAAATGTTTCTTATACTTGCAGGCAGATCAAGTTTATTTTCAATTTTTGTCACGCCCCCTCCCGCCCCCGCAATTTTGAAAAAACGTCATATCTCCCACAGTTTTGTAGATATATGATTTGTACCTTCTAGAGATAGTTAGTCATTAGCAATATGTATCAATTTGCCGAAGAAATGATAAAGATCGGATGAGCGGTTCTCAAGTTATGAGCAAATTAGGGAATCATAACGTACAATCTTAGATAGAGAGAGAGAGAGAGAGAGAGGGGGGGGGAGAGAAAGAAACTCAGAGATGAGCGCAGCAGCAGCTCTGCATTTATCTCTTACTCTAGGTACAGAGTATAAATATAGTCGGGCTTGACCGACTTTCTTACTTGTTTATATTAAGGTTCTCGAACAGTTTAAAAAAATATTGGTCCTCAATTGCGCGAAGTGGAATCATTGTGTTTATAACATATTTCGCCGAATCATTGTTGAATGAGTCTTGTGACAATATCTCTTTCGGCTTATTTCCTGGTTTATCAAAATGATCATCATCGCTGTGGAAACGACGCCGTCTGTTGATTTGCATGTGTTCCTAATATTCTGTGTATACATCATCTCCATGCTTTCTTTTCAAATGGCTTATAAAATTTGACGAACTGGAATGATGTCCCCTTATCCGTATTTGGGATCGGGTACATAATGCAACCGAGACTGCGTCCGTCGATAACGACTCATCTCTTTGGAAAAAATTCCCATCAAAAATCGCACAGAGTTTTTTTGAATTATTGGTTTCCATAATAACTTTATAAATCAGAATTTACATTGATTTGTAAATAAAACAATAGTTGAAAATGTACCCTTGATTGAAATTTTCAACTTAGTTAAACTCAATTAGCTAAATTTAACTTTACACATGTGTGTGCTTTAACGAACTTTATGATAATCAAACCATCAATAGTACGCTGGCTCTAGGTCTCTTTTAGTTAAATTTAATCAAGTTGATTTTAGTCATGTTGAGTTAAAGATAAATTTAATCAAGTTGAATTTAATCAACTAAAATTTTAGTTAACAATCAACTAACTCAAAATTTCAATCGATTGAGGCCCACTCTGCTAAAAAGTATGAGTTTGTGTTTTACTATATTTTTAAAATCATTTTCCAAATTGGGCTAATGAGTACGTTCCTTTGGAACTGCTTTGGCATGCGATGCTTCACACATTCTAATAGCACTGGTGCATGATACCATGCTAAATACGTTCTAGTAGCACAAGTTCTGAATGCGTTCTTTTTGGAAACCATGCCAGCATGCGTGCAAATACCACTGCCAAGAGAACGCCATCTGACAGCGTGAAAATGGAAACTAAAGTTGGAATGGAAAGTCAAGCGTTTTTACGCAGTTTAACCTACAACAACAGCCCATGCAAAAGGCCGTTCTATTAGAACAGCTCCTGCTGCGTTTCGCCCCTGTACAATAGCGAATGGAATATTGCAGGTTTTTGGAAGTACTTCTTGGTGCCATAAGTTCTATGCCAGATGTACTTCTAGCATGCAGTCAAGTCCCAATGGGTTTGTATGTGTGTGTGTGTGCGTGGGTACGAATGCCCAGTCGGACTTGGATGCATGACAGATGTCCATATTTCATGCCAACTTGTCACTTCAGAAGGCATGAGAAAATCTGAAGGTTCCGTTTCGTTTGTCTTAAGAAACGCCGTGAAACTCAGGGGTTGTTGTTGTAACCGTTAACCGTTTGGGTGACGTCACGCGGCAGCCTTCGGGTTCCGCGTTTCTCCTTACTAACTCAGTACTTCAAATGCACTGACTTTGTATATCGTAGGGAGGAAGACCTGAGCCGTCAGCTTACGAACCCCTGATTTTTGCATGCCTTTTGTGTAAAATGTCACCCCCATAATCAACTTAAGATTTGATTTTATTTGCAAATTTTATTAACATTTAATTTAATATACAAACCAAAAACTATTTTTGTTTGCTTTTATTATTATTTTTGATGTTCGCCATGATGACTTTGGTTGCTAATGGTAGGAATGATTGTTAATGATTTGGCCTTTAAGTGTGTTGTTGCTCATAGTTTGCGCAGGAGGACCTGTTTTAAGTAAAAAATTGATTTATAATGACAAATTAACGATAATAATATTACTTAAGATCTATTGAGTCCTCAGATGTAATTAAATTCGATACTTACCAACAATTTATTGCGCACTTATAATAATAAAAATATTATAAATATTCTCTGTCAACGCGTCTTTTTTCTGCCACAGCCGAAATCTCACTGACTTTATAATTTTTTCGCTTTTCTCTCTCTCGTTTGGTCAATGTTCACTAAGCGTTCGGGGCTGACTTCGTTTTTCTACTTCGTGATTGATCTCCACGACTAAGACAGCCTGAACCGTTTCGCGAAATGCCGACTTTTAGCCTTACGAATACCTGAGAAAAGAACGTGTGAGTTTTTCATGTGGAAAAATGTACTTATTGCATGCCAAATAATTATGTAGTGACCATTTCCCTGATATTTCATGCCACCAAATGTACTTATTTTGGTAAGCACATGCTGCAAAGTCCGACTGGGTGATTGCTTGAGTATTTACATTGCATATTGTAGGAGCATAAAAATTTGATTTTGCAGTCAAGTCAATGCAAAAGCATTTTCAAGTCGCTAAATTTTAAGAAGGAGATTAAATGGACATGTACTGATGCAAAGACTCCAGAACTCACAAAGACGCGTAATGCAGTACTGGGAAGATCATTTTATTCGCTGGTGTCAAATCCACTTGGGGGTGCCAGGCGTTTGTTAACGAACGCAAACGCCAAAGGTAAGGGCGTGAAGAGACAGATTGTTAGGGCTGATTCTTGGCACTGTACCTTCTTCTTAAATTCACAGCACACACATACTTCATTCAAAAATAGGTATTTCCCCATACATCTTTATTTATGACGACGTAATAAACTGCAAATTCCCAAAAATTATCAAAAGCCGTTACAATGTAACTGGTTCAACGGGAAAGAATGAACTTACCCCACTTTTAGTTTTACAGGCAGTGATGGGACGGCAAAATTTTGTAAGCATTGCTGCTACGAATTGTTGCGTCTAAACTACCTGGTAGGTAGAAAAAAGGGTTCAACTGGGAAAATCTCACAGCACAAGTGCACAGTATTCCAATTTGTAACAAGTAAGAAAGTCGGTCAAGCCCGACTATATTTATACTCTGTACCTAGAGTAAGAGATAAATGCAGAGCTGCTGCTGCGCTCATCTCTGAGATTCTTTCTCTCCCCCCCTATCTCTCTCTCTCTCTATCTAAGATTGTACGTTGGGTGGGAGGGGGGTGGAGGGGGGTGATTCCCTTATTTGCTCATAACTTGAGAACCGCTCATCCGATCTTTATCATTTCTTCGGCAAATTGATACATATTGCTAATGACTAACTATCTCTAGAAGGTACAAATCATATATCTACAAAACTGTGGGAGATATGACGTTTTTTCAAAATTGCGGGGGCGGAAGGGGGCGTGACAAAAATTGAAAATAAACTTGATCTGCCTGCAAGTATAAGAAACATTTGTCCCATACATGTCAAACCTCTATCTCTTACCATCTCTGAGATCTGTTTGTTCATACGGACGTACAGACGGACAGACGGACGGACAGACGGACATGGCTATATCGACTCGGCTGCTGATGCTGATCAAGAATATATATACTTTATAGGGTCGGAAGTGATTCCTTCTCCCTGTTACATACTTTTGCACAAACTTATTATACTCTTTGTACCTTCGGTACAAAGTATAATAAATGAAACTAGACTAATGTGCACTTTTCTCAACTTTTTTAAATAACCTAGGGTCTTTTAAAAACTCTCAGGGAAACAGTATAAACGGATGCAAGTGCAGCAGAAGCTCTTTACCATAAATTATATGTTGCTTCACTATACAATATGCAATACACTCAGAAAAAAATTCGTTCTAAATCTACCAAAATCAAGCCCATTCGTTGACAAAAGTAGAGTAATCCCGCTTTTTCTTGAACCGTGAACAGCGGGTGTCATATTATGAACATTTTGGGCTAACTTTATGAACGGCTTGGGCATGATTTAAGAACATTTTGTTCTCGCAAAATAGACGCTGAAAAAAAAATGTATTAAATGAATTTTTTTTTGTTTTAAAAGTTATTTTATTTAACATTTCATATTAAATTAGTTCTCTCTCTGACTTCCTCTTTTTTATACCCGTTACTCGTAGAGTAAAAAGGGTATACTAAAGTCGTGCAAATGTATGTAACAGGCAGAAGGAATCATTTCCGACCATATAAAGTATATATATTCTTGATCAGCATCAACAGCCGAGTCGATTTAGCCTTGTCCGTCTGTCCGTCCGTCCGTCCGTCCGTCCGTCCGTCCGTCCGTCCGTCCGTCCGTCTGTATGAACACCTAGATCTCAGAGATGGTAAGAGATAGAGGTTTGACATGTATGGGACAAATGCTTCTTTTATCTGCACGCAGATCAAGTTTGTTACAAATTTTGGCCACGCCCCCTCCCGCCCCCACAATTTGGGAAAAAGTTATATCTCCTACAGTTTTAAAGATAGAGGATTCGTACCTTCTAGAGATAGTTAGTAATTAGCAAAATGAATCAATTTGCCGAAGAAATGATAAAGATCGGATGAACGGTTCTCAAGTTATAAGCAAAAAACTGAACCGAGCCCTTCCCGCTACCACCCTAAAAAATGTTGCATACTTTTTGGATGGTCACACTTAGGAACGCGGGAACACTGTTAAAAATGTTTTTTCATGAGTAACGGGTATATCGAAGTCGGTTAGAGCCGACTTTAACTTACGCTCTCGTTTTATTTTATTGACTTTGTCTTCTTTCTCTAAGGATCGAACTCATAACTTCGCACTGCTTAGTGCAAGAGTCGGCGTCGCTACCATCATGGCTACCGACCTCGCTCGAGACATTGCGGCGAACTGCATTATTAAGGCAAAGCCAAAGCTCACCAAAGTGACTGAAAGCTTTTTGTTAAAGGCATTGCATTGAATGTTTTACTTGAGTGGAAAAACCAAGAGCTCGAGTCAGCGTGTTACCGAAGATTTTTTTTGTGTTTTTGCTTATTTTGTTTTTTTCTTTTTATTTTTAAATATTAATAATTATTCTAGAATGTAAAACATTTCTCAATGCGCCATTTTCGCGTTTTTGTTGTGATTTGTGCCAGTTTTAGTAAGAAAGCTTTTTAGTGGTGCTTTTTCGTGAACGTCGGGTTTGTCTTGTGAACGATAATTCACGAACGAGATCGTTCAAATAGGAGCACACTTGTGCTGGGTTTTGAATGGTCGTTTTTTTCTTAGGGCCGTTTTCTCATGTTGCTGTTTTTGCAAATCTAGGTGGATTTGTTGCGTTTCGTTTTCTCATGTTCAATGCTAACCATCTAGATGGATTTCGTAGCAATGTACTTTATCCTCATTGATTTGAAAACAATGTACATGACAATTCATATTAAGTATTTTTATGAGTGCGCGCATATGGTCACACTTAAAAAAATTTTGAAATAAAAAAACAACTGCTGCAAAAAACAGTTAAATCTGAATTGTTAATAATTAAACCAAAAATTGAAAATATTGTATGTGCCTTTGGTATACAAGACACCTGCAGACATTGCTGAAGATACAGATGCTCATACTAATTGCCCTAGGTCATTGCTTATGCTGAGTTCACAGAGGCAACTAATTTGGCTAAAATGTGATTCAAATTGCCTTGATTATTGATTTTACTGTATTTAAAACTTAAACTATGATTTCATATGCAATTAATTTGACCAAATTAGGCTGAAAAGTTCCCTAATTTGGCCTATATACCAAAATTTTCATCAAAATTTGTCTCAATTATTTGCCTGTGTGAACTTAGCTATAGTCCTTTTTCTTAATCTCCAACCATGGTTACAAGTGCTTGCGACAATAAATTTTCCTGCTCTATGAAATGCTTGCTTTCTTTTTTTAAAATTGGCGCGCAAGGGACATATCAACAAACTAGCGAGTCCAATAGGGCTGTCAACTTACTTTTAGTGCCTTTTCAGACCTGCCGGTGTGACCGTAGTGCAAATGCCCAAATTCATAATCCATCTACATGAGACAACCGATTACACAAAATCCACCTAGTTGCGAAATCTAGGTGGATTTCGATTTGAGCAAAAACAGGAACATGAGAAAACGGCCCTTAGTCTAGCAAAAAAGACCCCTCCTTCAAAAATTCTCAAAAAAATATATATATGTGACTTCAGGGTTGTGCCGCTGGCATTATTTTTATCAATTAGCATTTATAATTGGTAATGCCAATTGATAATGCTCAATTTTAATTGGCATTAAATCTGGCAATGCCAATTCAACATTTTTTAATTGGCATTATAATTTTCAATTCCAATTAAAATATTTTGAATTGGCATTGAAATGAAATAATTTTAATTCAAAATTCTCAATTGAAATTAAAATAAAATAATTGTAATTCTAAATTTTCAATTGGCATTAAAATGAAATAATTTTAATTCAAATTTTTCAATTGGCATTAAGACCGCTAATTACTTAAGAAACTGCTTACCAATTTTACAAATGACTACTCATAATAACATTGCCCTGTTTATGACAATACTGAACCGCGATAAACACCATGGAATACTAATGCTAAAGAATATGGTCAAGATTGTAGGAATCGTTCCAAACCACTTTCCGTTACTGACAAATCATTCAATCGCGGAAAAATATCAAAGAGGATCAAAAATAGTAACTGTGCCAAGCAAACTGTACTTCCAACCAGTGGAAAGTGCCAGGATCAATGCATGAGCGCCATTCGCAGCTAAGGGATCTTCATGGTAAAAAAACAGCTAATTACTTAAGAAACCGCTTTTCTATGTCAACACAGAACTACACTCAGAAAAAAAACCAAGAACTTTGTACTTGAATCAAGTACGAACGGTGTCAATAGTACGGTAAGTACGAAAATACTTGATTCAAGCACAAAATTCTTATTTCAAGCTCGATTTTTTCAATCCCAAAATACTTGATTGAAGACTGTTTCGGGATATATTAAGTACATTTCGAACTATTATTATTATATTTTTTTGATCATATTATTAATTTTTTATGGTCTTAAGTACAGCCCGATTTACTCTCACAATAAGTGCAAAAAGGTTCTTCATCGAAGTCTAATAATTCAAAAGTCAACCACAAAACATGTTTGAAGCGAAATATTACTTCAAAAACTAAGTACAAAATGTTCTTGGTCTAATCCAATAAAGGTCTCTAAATAATATCAAAATCCAAAGGAAATGAATTGACCAAAGACCAAGATGTTTATACTGTAGGTCGGAAATCTACACACACTCCATTACCAAAGTGTTAAAACCAGGAGGGAATTTCAAGGACAGATTCAAAGTAAAATAATTCGCAATTTTCGTAGCACACTTTTTGGAGCTTGCATAGTAAGTCTATTTTGTACTTAATCCAAGAAATGTTGTACTTGAACTAAGTACGATCTTTTCTTAAAATTGTAGGCTAACTGTAAGTACGAAATGTACTTGATTCAAGAACGTTTGTTCTCATTTTAATAATTTTAACGGTTCTTTTTCTATTCTAGTATGTTTCGTACTTAATTTAAGTACATTCAAGAACAAAACATACTTAAAATTTCAAGTACAAAACGGCATAAATTCTATCCCGATCGGTCTAGAACTATCCCGGTCGTTTTTTTCTGAGTGTACATTGCCCTGTTTATGACATAACTGAACGAGCGACAATCACCATGGAAGAACAATGCTACAGAATGAAAACGCAATATGTCTTGAACTGTGATGCAAAACAAACATGGCTATATCGACTCGTCTATGGCCGCTGGTCAAGAAGTAATATGATTTATAGGGAGGGCATTGTTACTATTTTTGATCCTCTTTGGTATTTATCCGCGATTAAATTATTTGATATATCGCGGTTCAGTAGTGTCATAATCATGACTATGTTATTATAATTTGTGGTATTGGAAAGCAGTTTCTTTAGTAATTAGCGGTCTTATTACCATGGAGAACCATTAGCAGCGAATGGTGTTTATCGTATTCAGTATTGTCCTAAACAGGGCAATGTTATTATGTGTGGTCATTTGTAAAATTCAAAAGCAAGTTGTTAAGTAATTAGCGGTCTTAATGCCAATTGAAAAATTTGAATTAAAATTATTTCATTTTAATGCCAATTGAAAATTTTGAAATAAAATTATTTTATTTTAATTTCAATTGAGAATTTTGAATTAAAATTTTTTAATTTCAATGCCAATTCAAAATATTTTAATTGGAATTGAAATTTATAATGCCAATTAAAATTTTTTTGAATTATCATTTAAATTTAATGCTAATTCAAACATAATGCTAATGCTTTGGGACCCAACCCTGTGTGACTTTACATCTTTTCCAAACATTTTGCGTGCCTGAATATATGAGTAGCTTGAAAATTGAGCAAGTTATAGCCATTTTTGTCATGTTATCTCAAAAATATCAGTATGGACAATTTTTAAAAATTTTCTAAAAAATTTTATTTTTATACCCTTTGGAGAGGGTATATTAAAATTGTCCGGACGCATAGAAGAAAGCATCTCCGACCACATAAAGTATATATATTCTTGATCAGCATGACGAGCTGAGTTGATATAGCCATGTCCGTCTGTCCGTCCGTCAAGCAACCATCAAAATTGACAAAAAATTGGCCCAACGAAAAACACAAAAATTAAAAATTTAAGACTATCAAAGCGACGCTTGGGATTCATCTTGCGGTTCCTGTGAATGATTTTTTTGAGCATCTTATTATTACTTTTATTATTATTTTATTACTATTAAGGGTTGCCCATATTCGACGGACCCATCTGGCAACGCCATAACTTTTGACAGAGATGTCAGATCGCTTAAGGACATACCGCGTTTGAAGCGTCAGTCCAAGCAGATTTTTACCATGGAACAATACACGCCACGCGAGCGCTCTGAAATAGTTGAAATTTACATTCAACAGAACAAGTCAATTGTGAAAACTCAACGTGCTTTTAAAAAATTAAAAAATGTGACCGAAATGTGTGAAATGGGACCGTAAATAAGCAAAATTGCCGTATTTACGCCACTGAAAATCCTCAGGAGATTCAAGAAGTGCCTCTTCATGACGAAAAAGTCACTGTTTGGTGCGGCGTTAGTGCGAAAACGGTCATTGGGCCGTTTTTCTTCCAAAATGAAAATGGCCATGCTGTTACCATCAACCAGGAGCGTTATCGGGACATGATGACCAATTTTGTGATGTCAATTATTCGTCGAAAGCGTATGAGGCAGTTCTGGTTTCAACAAGACGGCGCTCCACCGCACACAAGTCGCATAACAATCGATTTTCTGAAGAAATTGTTTCCGGGCCGTTTGATGTCGAAAAGTGGTGATTTGGACTGGCCACCGCGTTCGCCCGATTTGACGCCGCCTGACTTCTTCTTGTGGGGATATTTGAAGTCAAAGGTTTACGTTAACAAGCCAAGGACCGTAGGAGAGCTCAAGGACAACATTCGTGAAGAAATAGCCGCTATTCCGGCCGAAATGTTGGCGAAATCGATGGAAAATGCTGCAAAAAGGGCACAATACGCCATCAACGCCAGAGGCGGCCATTTGAGAGATATCATATTCAAAAATTGATGTAAACAAATCTACTTGGAACAAATTAAATGATTAAGATTGCCAACCGCCAAATTTTTATTTTTTTCTTTGATTTTTTAAAAAGAAACATGGGTCCGTCGAATATTGGCAACCCTGTATTATATTATTTCTATTCTAATATACTATTGCTATGAATGCGAATTGTTTTAGTTTTTCTTTTTAGTTGACTTTTATTTTTAGGCTAATACAATTGATAAAAAATCTGGGAACACTTCACCCCACACCCAACATTTTAGAAAAACTTACGAGAGGATAAGAAAAACACCCACCGAATCCCGCGACAGGCAAGACTTTCGTGTTGAAGCTTTAAAACACGAGGAGAAGATGAACAGACGGACGGACAGACGGACAACACAGACGACGGACGGACAGACGGACGACGACAACCAGCCGCACGGCTTTTCAAGCCCTTCTGCGTTACAAACACACATAAAACCCCTCTCCAAGGGTAAAAAAGCATAAAAGGAAAGAACAGTCGGGCTCGCCAATACAGATCGCTGCTTGAATTCTCTACCGATTGAATAATTTGAAATCGGTGTTCAGGGAATATCAAGACCAACTCGTTGGAAGTCTTTTTATACCCGTTACTCGTAGAGTAAAAAGGGTATACTAAAGTCGTGCAAATGTATGTAACAGGCAGAAGGAATCATTTCCGACCTTATAAAGTATATATACTCTTAATCAGCGTCAACAGCCGAGTCAATATAGACTTGTCCGTCTGTCCGTCTGTCCGTCCGTTTGTTTCTATGCTATCTCCTCCGCCAGTTTTAAAGCTATCGTAACCAAACTTTGCACGAAGTCTTTTGGTGGAAATACGCTGCACATTAGTCGGAACCAGCTGGATCAGATGACTACAGCATATAGCTGCCATAGGTAAGATCGGTCGAAAAACGAGTCTTAGTGACTTTCGTCACTAGTTTTGTTTTTAATATTATTATCTCAATGAGCCTCATGTTCTGTGTATCTTGTCAAACTTATTTTTGTTTCATATTTAATCTTAAGTCGATGTCTCTTTCAGTATTTACCGAGTGGGTGTCTCTAATAGGGTTTGGTGCTTTCAGTGGAGTGTGAGATTGATGGTTCCACAGCGAACGCAATGGTTAGAGTCCTGAGTAAACAACACAAAAAAGGCCTTAAAATTGCAGCTGGCGATTTTAATAGCAATCTTCTCAAAGAGACTCATCTTTCAGAAAATTTTCAGACGCTGGGATTACAAGTAGTCAATGAAACAATGCCCACCCATTTCTTATTTTTGTGATACGCTTCTTGACCTTTTTCTTGTTAAATCGAATATTCAGACATGACCTAATTTTCCTGACGTATGACTTTGACCTTAATTATAATGAAATATCTATCACATTTAGAGACTTTAAGAATATTTAGGGTGTTCACCAGCCCGCGTAAAAGCGTAAAGCAAAAAGCGTAAACTCCAAAAGTTTACGCCACAACAACAAATCACATAAGAAAAAAATTACGCACTTTTTGCTGCCCTGGGGTATGTTTAAAGAATCTGCGTAAAAGTGTAAAGTGTATCGACAAAAAATACTAAATATCACGCCATTTCGAGATTTTCCTCTTAAAAATATGCGGTCACACCTACAATAATTAAATTTTTTTGTCAGTTTAACTGCATCTGGCTAGTAAATATATTGAGACATCTTCCTCAAAATAGCTCCTTACACTCTGTCTGTAACAACACCTAGAGACCCGTCGTAACCTACTGTAAACATAGCATTTTCCTTATTGATGCAGCTTCTCCAAACTACCCCAAACAGAAAATTGCTACCTGTAACTCAAGTTCCGTTTGGGGTCGAAATGCAGTCGACATAAAGCATGGGGCCGCACGGACCCATTGGTCATTGAAAAATGGTACCAAATTGGTTCGCCAGTTGACTTATTTGGGCACACAGAACTTGGTTCCTCGCCGCCAGCATGCAATTGCAGTAAGATCCTCCATAAGGTCGTCTACGACTTCACCGACAGCATCCTGGTCCAAATTTTAAGTTTTTTGTATTCATTTTTCTTCATGCTTCTATTTAGCTTGATTTGTACACCTACAATCAATGCTTTAAAAATACGTATTAAACTTTGACACACACAAGTGACAGAAAAACTCTCAGCCTGTCAAAAACAGCTGATTTACACCAAAAATTACGAGGGTAAACCTTTTAGGGGTGCTCAATAGCTGTGTCGCGTAAATTTACACAATTACTCTTTTTACCGGACTCGTGAACACCCTAAATGACTTTACCGAACTTAGATTAGGGTTAATTCCTTTTGCTTGTTTGCGGTTTTTTTTTTTCGCCCTCTTTTGCCTTTATTTAACAACTATTATTTATTTGTTTATTTTTTTTTTATATTTTTTTAGTTAAAATATTAAATTGATTGAAAAAACAGATAAAAAACGTGGTTTTAACAAGAAAAAGTTTTATACGTGACATCGCTTATCGTAGATGGAAGCGTTATAAAACTAACGATATGTGCGCTTACTATAAGAGATTGCGGAGTGATGTCACAAAGATGATTAGGACTGCAAAACAGAATCACTATACCTTAAAATTTAAGGAAGGAATTAATTCTAGACAGAAGTGGAGGGAAATCAGTAAGATGGGGAATCGGGAAAAGTAATCGTCATTCCGGTATTGAAGTTGACGTAAACGAGCTAAATAACAAATTTGTGCAATTCAATGTACCTGAAGCTACGTGTAACAAGTACCTGAGTGCTTAACTTACTGTGATAATACCTTTAGTTTTGTGTGTGTCAGTCAAAGTGATGTCTTAAAGTGTATTCTTAAAATTAAGTCTAATGCAGAAGGCCTTGATAATGTTAGCCCTAGATTTGTAAAAATGTTACTTCCAGTACTGCTTGATCCGGTCACACACATTATAAACACTGCCATCACAACGTCTACCTTTCCGTGTCTAAAATTCTACCTATTCCTAAGTCAAACAATGAGTTCAGGCCCATTTCTATTTTGCCATTTCTTGCTAAGGTGTTAGAAAACCTTATGGCCACTCAAATGCAAACATTTCTTAGTAATAATAAGCTGATAAGTTCTAAACAATCTGGATTCAGGAAAAACAGAAGCTGTATAACGGCAATTACAAGCATTGTAGAAGATATTCGTCAGCAGTTGGATGCTGGCGCTGTTACTTTCTTAACGCTGCTAGACCACAGCAAAGCCTTTGACACATACTACGTTTATGCTATGCTCATTTTGCAAAATCATTTCATGAAATGCCTCCGAAAGTGCGTGCATAAACACCATTTCATGAATTCGACTTACACACGAAAGTTGACTATGAATTCGACGTCAATTCATGAAATGCTGTGGCGTTGCCAACTGAAGTTGCGCAGATGCTACCAGATCCTTTTTTCTCAATATCTGGTAACATTGTGCCTTAGCAAACAGTTGTTCATAAATTTTAGCCAATTGTTTGCGCACATAATAAAAAGTTTCAAGCACATAAATATCCATAAATATGGATTGTCAGAGCAAGCGATTGTTTTGGGCGGACGATAAAGTGGCCAAATTACTTGGCTTAGTAAAGGAAAACAACATATTAAGAAAGCTTGATGGAAAACTAAAAGAAACTTCGGCATATACAAAACTCTTTCCGACAATTTAAAGACAAAAAAATATGTTTAAATGTAGCGAGCAAGTAAAAACTAATCTTCGGTTGCTTAAAAAATTCTGCATGGGAAAATGCACCCACTTTAACGAAATGAATGAGCTATTTGGGACGCGTCCTGTATAAGCGGCTGTTGGGGTCGACACATCTGTTGAAACGTCTACGGAGTCCGATGCATTTGTCAACGCCGAAATATCTGAAAATGACGCAGTTCCTGTTGCTGAGATTCAACATTTTTAAACATTTTAGCCGCTTAAATGGCAGCTGGATAATACTGCATGAGCAGAGGCTGCATTTCGCCTGCGTCTCTCTTCATTTTTTTATTTTTTTAAATTATTTTTTTTTTTTTTTTTTTTTATTTTTTTTTTTTTTTTTTAATGCTCACTGCACAATGGTCCCAAAGTCGATTTTTTTGGCATAAAGTCTGATTATAAAGATTTCTGCACGAAATTTGGCTTATACTCATATTTCGGGCCCCCAAAGCGACTTACAAATATTCGTTCACCTTAGACCATTATTTTATATAGCTGCCATATAAACGATCTGGCCGATTTTCACTAACTTTGTTGTTTTTTAAGCTATTGAACTGAAATTCAGTTTATACACGTATTTTAGGCTCCCAAGGTATCCTACCCAATTTGGTTCAATTTGGACTATTATTTCATATAGCTGCCATATAAATGATCTGGCCGATTTTCACTAACTTTGTTGTTTTTCAAACTATTGAGCTGTAATTCAGTTTATACACGTATTTTAGGCTCTCGAGGTGTCCTAACCAATTTTGTTCAACTTAGACTATTTTTTTATAAATGGCTGCCATATAACCGATCGGGCCGACTAGCATGAATCTAGCTGATTTTGATGATGTAATAAATGCAATATTTACAGAAGCTAATCTTTAAACACAACTTTAATTAGGTATATATTTTTAATCATTAAATTCAGAATCTAAATTTAAACAGTATTTATTCTCAATATCGGATCTATCCGAATCGGTATCAACAGTATTATCTTCATCACAATGAGGGTCCATACTACTACTTAATGTAAAAGAGGGGAAGTCGGAAGAGGTATCTTTTTATTTTGTGCCTTTCTTTTATTTAAACATAAACTAGAGATCAGTGGATCGCGAGAGTCCATAACTCAATGAAAAAGTCGTGCATATTATTCTGACAACTGCTTTTTCGTGCATGCGTTCTTTAATCAATACTTAATGCTCAAACTCGAAGTGGTCTGAAAAAATCGTGATTTCGCGGGTTTGTGAAAATTTGTGATAAAACCAATTAGACTATCGTAAAGAGGACACTTTAATGAACAATATTGCATTAACAGTTACGACAATCCACGACAATCCACCAAACTTTTACTCCACGAAACAGAATTATTTAGAGGTTAAGCTCGCCTAAAACAACACACAACAAATACACATAAAAGAGAGGACAAAGCACATATATAGAACAAACTGAATCGAAATTGCATTAAACATACCCTGTACATTATTTTCCATAGTTTACTTCAATGGTTTTAATCAATTTTCGTTTATTTTGAAGGCAATAAACTTAGACAAAATTTTCCACAACAAAAGCCACGTGCGGAGTTAAATGAATGGCTGACTTTCAGGGCTTCGCAAAATTTTTAGGGCTGCATTTCATAACAAAATTTTTTGATTCTATGACCGCTGGGATATACTCTTTTAAAAAATAAATCAATTTTTCCACAAATCGCAACTTTTTTTGCACTTTATGCCAAAAAATCGACTTTGGGACCATTGTCTTAAAAAACATTTACAAATCGACATTTAAATTTAAATTTATCAACAAATTAAATTAAATTATTTTTATTTATATTTATACTCAATATTAATTTTTATTTTCTATGTATTCTGTGTATTAGGTTAAGTTAGCAATTATTCATTCAAATTTCAATTGTGGAAATTTTTGTTATACTGTAGTGACTAGCACAATCAAAATAAGTCTTATTTGTACTTGTAGTGCTGGGATAAAAATACAATAAAACACAAAAAATACAAAATACTTTCCAGTTATGAATAATTTCTGCTTCAGCACAATTTTTGAGAATTTGATGAAAATCGGATGAATATATCGTATAGCCATATAACAAACTGGCAGCATAAATCATGCTCCAAGGGTATATAAACTTAGGTAGAGCCGAAGTTAGCTTCCCTCTATTTTTATACCCTTGCAAAAGGTATTATAATTTTGCCCAGAAGTTTGCAACGCATAGAAATATTCATTTTCGACCCTATAAACTATATATATTCTTGATCAGGGTGACGAGCTGAGTCGATTGAGCTTTGTCCGTCTGTCCGTCTGTCTGTTTCTACGCAAACTAGTCTATCAGTTAAAGCTATCGAGCTGAAACTTCGCACAGTGTCTTCCTTTCATTGCACACTGCTAATATTATATGTCGGAACCGACCGGATCGTATGACTATATCTTATAGCTGCTATAGGAACTATCGTTCGAAAAGTGGGTTTTATTTAGAAAAATAGTTTGTTTTAATGCTGGCGTTCTTAAACTCTGATTTATTAAAACATTTGCAAGGGTATAAAAACTTCGGCAAAGACGAAGTGAGTTTGGCCTTCTCGGCTATCTTAAATAAAAGTGAGAAAGTCGGTCAAGCCCGACTATAATATACTGTGTACCTAGAGTACGAATGCTTCTCTTTCGTGTTTTCTCTCCCTCTCCCTGTATCACTTTCAAAATTGCGGGGGCGGTAGGGGGGGTGGCAAAAATTAAAGAAAAATAAACTTGATCTGCCTGCAAGTATAAGAAACATTTGTCCCATACATGTCAAACCTCTGTCTCTTACCATCTCTGAGATCTGTTTGTTCATATGGACGAACGGACAGACGGACATGGCTATATTGACTCTATTGACTATAATTATACATATACTTGATACTCAGCATTAACAGCCGAGTCGATTGAAAAATATTCATATGAACAAACATATCTCAGAAATGTTTCGACTTGTATGGGACATCAACTTCGAATACTTGCGGCAAGTCAAGTTTAATTTCAATGTTTTTTATACTTATGCGCCACAGACTTGATTAAGCGCTTGGTTTCTGCTTCATATGCTTATCACCACACGAGGCACTTATTTCTGGCTTGCTTATATTTTGGATCCAAATATTGGAGGTTATCGTCAATTGCAGTCACCAATGTGATTAGACATTTCCCAGAAACAATCAGCTACAAATTAACAGAATTTAAAATATATAGAACTTTTTGTCTGTTGTTTAGTTGTTTACATTCAATCAACTGATGATAGTTTACCATTTTAAATGTGGATAAAGACTAGCTTACTTAAACTTCGGAGAATGCCTTCCGTGACGCCCTCAATGTTTTGAAACCGCGTTGGCAGCCCGACATCGACGCAGACGGAGCCTATTTTGAAAGTTTTCAAAGAATTGTAACGACTGGCTCATGTCCTATTACTTTTCGGACAAACCCTGTTAATGGAACATATACTTCTTATACTTGCAGACAGATCAAGTTTAGACTCGGTGTTCGCAAATTGAACATGGGATTCGACCACGATCCTGATGTTGAACTGGACGACCACTACTGGATGAGTGGCTGTCGCATTTTGGCCCCGAAGAATGTTAATACTTTAACATGATATTCAACTCGGCCCACACCTAGCCTTAATCTTATATTTAGTTATCTCAGCCTATGTCATAAATATGTTACTCTTTCTAATAGCATTAATATTAATAGCGACACAAACGAGGATCGCTAGCAACAGAATAGCTGAGACACCACTTGAAAGGGTCGAGCAGTCGCTGAACCACTTAAAGGGCGATGTGTGGGACAATATGTATTCCGATCACACCCTTGTGGCCAACGCAGGGAATTTATTACATTAAATGTGTTTTACACACACATTGTTAGATAAGAATATAGTTAAGGAAAATATCTTAATAAAAAGAGAACTCATTCGCCAGAGTGAGTCAGTACAAATTCAAATTTACAGTCGTGCTCACCTAAAGGTGTATTCCTCTACACCAGTCATGCATATACCTCAGTGCAATAAGTATATGTGCATTAACATTTTTGGAAAAACCTTGTTTTAAACCAAACGATTCAAGCCAAGTATATTTTTTACTTATAGCTCTAGAGCCAGTTACTAAGAACTGCCTTACAGTTCTTCAATATTTATTAACAAAAAATTATTATTTAACAAATGTATTTCATTCTTAGGAAATAAGTATATGTGCATTTTATATAGTTCTTAAAATTTTGTATTAAGTTCAAACTTTTGATCAACTTTAATAGTTAATGTGCTTTCCTTTTGCCTCTAAGACTTTTGCAAGGCGGTTTGGCATGGAATCTGCCAGATTTTGGAGAGTTTCATTGCTTATTAACTCCCATTCTGCAAGCAAAGCGTACTTTAAATGCTTAATTGAGTCGAACTGCTTCCCACCTTTATAAATCCTGGCTGAGAGGATACCCCAGAGGTCCTCAATTGGGTTCAAGTCAGGACTGATAGACGGCCACTCCAGTACAGGTATTTTTCTTGAAGAAAAATAAGCCTTTGTGGCTTTTGATGTGTGTATTGGAGCGTTGTCCTGTTGAAAAATCCATCTATCTTCGTAAAGATCGTCTGCAAAATCTATTAATTCACTCTCCAGCAATTGAATATAGATTTCTGAGTTTGTTCTTATTGGAATAAAACATAGCCGAGACTTTCCTGCATATCCGAAACAGGCCCAAATCATCAGTGATCCACCGCCGTGATTCCTCTTATGGCGAAGACAAAAGACTTTTGCATACCTAGAACATATGTTCTGTTACTATTGAGGAAGAGAGAAACGAAAACATATTTGCACATATACTTATTGCACTGAGGTATGTGAAATATCCTAGAAGTCGAGGTTGAATTTTCAAGTTTGGCGACAGCAGATAAATAGGTACCAAAATGAATTCCAAGTCAAACTTAGAATTAGAATCTCTCATTGCGTTTTTTTATTCCTGTTATTGAAGAAACCGTTAAATATTGTAGATGTACAAAATTTCCAATCGAATCAAACACAATCTATTGCCTTTCATGGGCGTACGCAGGGTGGGCAGCTGTCCACCCTTAATTATTCTCCGCCTAGTGGCCAACTGTATTGTGTCGTTAGCCAATAAATAGCATTTACATACATCAGTTGTGTCGAGTTGCACCACAATAAAATAAAGCTGGGTCATCGAATATATACCAGACCTCGCCGATTAAGCACTTTACTCGGCAAATAAATTCAAACACAACTGGCATATTCCTATTGCGAAGGCCCAATCTATTTACCTATGGCAATTTGAAATAAAGTCAGCTTCAGGCTTGGAGTAATCTCTGTTCGTTTAAAACTGAAATTTAAAGTTGATATGGCTTTTATCGATTGTAAATAGTGTTGATGAGTGTGATGGAAATTGTCAGCAGTAGTGCTGTATAAAATGTCTCTCTCACAAAACAAAAAGCAGAAGAAGATGAAAACTGAGAGAGCAGTCGTGCTCTCTTTTGCCGTCAAACCGACTACATGTACTAAGAAGAAGGCAGCTAAGGTCAAAGGAAGCCACAACTCATTGCCCACTTAAATAAATGTTTTAAAGAAGTGCAGTAATCGCTTAAATAAGCAGTCAATACAAATATGGATATAAGAAGATTTTTAACATGTGAGTACAGGGTTGCCCATATTCGACGGACCCATCTGGCAACGCCATAACTTTTGACAGAGATGTCAGATCGCTTAATGACATACCGCGTTTGAAGCGTCAGTCCAAGCAGATTTTTACCATGGAACAATACACGCCACGCGAGCGCTCTGAAATAGTTGAAATTTACATTCATCAGAACAAGTCAATTGAAAACAAGTCAAAAAAAATTAAAAATTAAGCCCATTTCACATTGAATGGGACCGTAAATAGCAAAAGCTTGTCTTCTACCAAATTTATTTTATGGATTAGAGGTGTTTGCTAACTGCAGCTCGAGTTGCAGGCAAAGGCTAAATGTAGGATTTAACGACATTGCTAGGTACATATTTAGTAAATCACGACGAGATCACATTTCAGCATTTTCTGAACAAATATATAACATCAACCTTTATTCATGGATTTGCTTGAGAGTCCTAATCTATCTGCACAAAATTATAAACACCGAGGAACCCTTTTATCTTTTTACAATGTTAAAATTTGCCGCGTCTCAAAGAACGAAAAATTTAATAAGCCCTAAAAATAATCTATCCACATCTGATCGTCAATTCTTGCCACATGAATTGAAGACAATTAGAAACGCACAGACATTTAGGGAAAAATTAACAGCATACCTACAACAAAACCCAAATATATAAATTGAAGCGGAATTAAACGAACACCGTATAATTTAAGTTTTACCTTATGTATTATTTTAGCTTAAGTAATTTATACACAGAATTCAAAATTGTAATATGTAACTTGCTTAAAATATTTCTGCATCTTAATATCTAATAATTTTGTATCTATATTTTAAGTGAACCATTTGCCGTTGTGATTAGCGTTATAATTATAAGTATATCAATACTTGTATCGCTGAGAGAAACTTAAATAAACTTAAACTTAAGCAAAATTGCCGTATTTACGCCACTGAAAATCCTGAGGAGATTCAAGAAGTGCCTCTTCATGACGAAAAAGTCACAGTTTGGTGCGGCGTTAGTGCGAAAACGGTCATTGGGCCGTTTTTCTTCCAAAATGAAAATGGCCATGCTGTTACCATCAACCAGGAGCGTTATCGCGACATGATGACCAATTTTGTGATGCCAATTATTCGTCGAAAGCGTATGAGGCAGTTCTGGTTTCAACAAGACGGCGCTCCACCGCACACAAGTCGCATAACAATCATTTTTCTGAAGAAATTGTTTCCGGGCCGTTTGATGTCGAAAAGTGGTGATTTGGACTGGCCAACGCGTTCGCCCGATTTGACGCCGCCTGACTTCTTCTTGTGGGTATATTTGAAGTCAAAGGTTTACGTTAACAAGCCAAGGACCGTAGAAGAGCTCAAGGACAACATTCGTGAAGAAATAGCCGCTATTCCGGCCGAAATGTTGGCGAAATCGATGGAAAATGCTGCAAAAAGGGCACAATACGCCATCAACGCCAGAGGCGGCCATTTGAGAGATATCATATTCAAAAATTGATGTAAACAAATCTACTTGGAACAAATTAAATGATTAAGATTGCCAACCGCCAAATTTTTTATTATACACTTGAAAAGTGTATTATAATTTTGCCCAGAAGTGTGCAACGCATAGAAGGAATCATCTCCGACCACATAAAGTATATATATTCTTGATCAGCATGACGAGCTGAGTCGATTAAGCTTTGTCCGTCCGTCTGTCCGTCTGTCTGTTTCTACGCGAACTAGTCCCTCAGTTTTGGAGCTATCGAGCTGAAACTTTGCACAGAGTCTTCTTTTTACTGCACGCAGCTAATATGTCGGAACCGATCGGATCGGATGACTACTTCTTGTAGCTGCCATACAAATGTTCGTTCGGAAAATGGATTTTTGTAAGAAAAACTGGGTTGTTCTCAATATTACTGCTCTCAAACACGGTCATGGGTAATATGTAATGTTTTTAAGCTGATCTGCGAAGTTTGGTCGAAGTCGCTAACCGTTGAGACAAGCTATTTCAAGTGTATCAAAACTTCGGTACAGACGAAGTTAGCTTTGCCTCTCTCGTTTTTTTCTTTGATTTAAAAAAAAAAAAACATGGGTCCGTCGAATATGGGCAACCCTGTATTACTGATGCCACTAATATCCAAGAGAATGCCCTTAAGAAACCTTCCTTTTTGTCCAAAAACCAAAAAAAAGTATTCATAAAAATATCGTCAAAATGTAATCAATATCGATATTTCGACAACCCTACTACAAAGATAAGAAAAAATATTAAATTTATAAAAGCTAGTATCAAAATGAAACAAGAAGTTTGATAGTTGAATTATCAAGTAAATAAGACCTAGTGTCAAATTGATACTTAAAAATTAATACAATAAAGTGTCAACCTGATACACGTTCGTATCAATTTTAAATCCTCGAAATATCATGTTAATACTTTCGAAGATATCAATTTGATACTTGGAGTATTAAAGAGAATTCGATACTCAATAGTTTCAAATTGATGTCTAAATTGCGTCACTTTGATGACAACTTTTTTATGGGTATATAGCATATAGCTGCCATAGGAAACATCCGTTGAAAAAGTTGTTTTAGTGAGAAAAACTATTTGTTTTCAATGCTATCACTCCGAACTTTGTACAGATCAATATTATATACTACCACACAATCTTGACAAGTTTGATTCAAATCGGATGACTATAGCATATAGCTGCCATAGGAAAGATCGGTCCAAAATGTAGTTCTAGTGAGCAAAACTGTTAAAGGTTTTTTATAAATCATGGATATGCATATAAGCCGAACACCAAACCAAAAACTAACATATGGGTCATTCTTTTTTATAAACCGAACAGTTAAAAAAATTTTTATTTTTCATTTTAATAAAAAAAATCCGAAATTAGATCTCGACATGCCCATCATAACGTAATTTGCGGTTTTGCACAAAAATTTGTTGTTAATTTTATAAACAATTTCAAAAATCGTCAAAAACGGAAAAATGGAAAAAAAGGGTTTTTTAAAAACGTGATATCTCAGGTTTGGTTTATCGAACAGGTATCAAATTGATACTGGGGAAAAGTATTTTACTGTAGCTACTCAAATAATAGTTTTATAGATTTTTAAATTATTTAATAATATTAAGTAATTGTTGCTAAAAATTATTTATAATTTTATCTCATTGTTAACCACCATGATATAGCTTCTAAGCATAAACAATTTATTGTCCTAAACGTAACTTAAATTTTTGGTGTTTTCAAAAGATGGAGACTTTTACGGTTTAAAAGTTATGAATTTT
Source organism: Lordiphosa stackelbergi (assembly GCA_018904235.1). Taxonomy (NCBI): domain Eukaryota; kingdom Metazoa; phylum Arthropoda; class Insecta; order Diptera; family Drosophilidae; genus Lordiphosa; species Lordiphosa stackelbergi. The sequence goes on from JAEIFU010000908.1 coordinate 24,543, forward strand.
TGAAGTTATAAACAAATAAAAAGATGCCCTTAAATAAAAATTTCTCACGTAGTCAGTTTTAAAGTCATGTGATTGAAACTTGGCAATTGTGCTTTTTATATATCAAGCTTTTCAAAATTGCCAACATCACACAGTTTGGACATCTATATCATATAGCTGCCATAGAAATGCTGAATTTGGTTGTGGTATAATATACTTTCAAAACTCTGGTCACCCTAATCCACAACAAAATGCAATTAATCATAGCATTCGTATGGCAGCTATGTGAAATAGACGTCCGATCTGTGTGATGTTGACATTTTTGAAAAGCTTGATATATATAAAGCACAATTGCCAAGTTTCAATCACATGACTTTAAAACTGACTGAGTGGGAACGCATTTTTTAAGGACAACTTTTTATTTGTTTATAACTTAAAAAATTCATAACTTTTAAGCTATAAAAGTCTCCATCTTTTTGAAAACACCAAAATTTAAGTTACGTGTAAGACAATAAATTGTTTGTGCTTAGAAGCTATATCATGGTGGTTAACACTGAGAAAAAATTATAAATAATTTTTAGCAACAATTACTTAATATTATTAAATAATTTAAAAATCTATTAAACTATTATTTGAGTAGCTACAGTAAAAATACTTTTCACCAGTATCAATTTGATACCTGTCCGATAAACCAAACCTGAGATATCACGGTTTTAAAAAACCCTTTTTTTTCCATTTTTGACGATTTTTGAAATTGTTTATAAAATTAACAAAAAAATGTGCAAAACCGCAAATTACGTTATGATGGGCATGTCGAGATCTAATTTCGGATTTTTTTTTATTAAAATGAAAAATAAAAATTTTTTTAACTGTTCGGTTTATAAAAGAATGAGTTGACATTACGAATCATTCCCAAAAGTAGTTCGCTGGTGAAAAGCTTTTATGCAAACGGCCCTTCAAAAAATTAAAAATTGATAAAAAATAGTATAACTTAAAAGTGGTTATTCAAATTAATTCAAGATAGTAGTTTTTTTTTTTGCTAGGATAGGATTGACTGTGCTCTTCGATGCATTGAGTTTTGTAAAGCGCCCATTGAAGTCCTCAACAAGTTTCACGCCTCTTTCTTCGACATCATTCACACCTTTGAGGCTTTTCAGTAAATAAACAGTCCATAAAATTCCTTTCTCTGTTGCAGTACAACCTTTTTTCGCGACATTTTTTCTTAGAGCCACATTTTGATCATTAAGTCTTCTTAAGCTTTTGCACACATTTCTTTCCTAGTTACATGGTTAGCCCGAATAATTTCAATACACCAGCAACTTGTGCGGTTTAGACAGTCCCTTAATGAGCATTTGTGTGTCTTCATTTATTTGCAAACATCTTTTCTATATGGTAGCTTTGCTGAATCCGCAAAGCGCCAATCAACTAAATGGTATTCGAATCATCTATCCTGAATTTGGCTTTGCATAAAATATTTTTAGAAATAGATTTTAAATTCAACAACATCGTTTGGCATCTCAAAGGTTACTTTAACGATGAAGTAAAATGAAAAAGGGGAAATTCAAATTTAATGAAGAAACTTTAAAACCACGGCGTCACTATCAAACCTTAAAATTTCGAAACTTGGTTTTCCATTACGGTAACTAGTAATTATTACGAATTTTTTGAGCCCTGAGGAACAGAACAGTTCAAAAATAAAAATTCCCATATGATTATGTTCAGTCTAATGCTCAGTGTTCATAGAAAAACTTTATTAAACAATAAATGGTTCTGCCACCAACTTTAAAAATGTTGCCACCAATTTATTTTAAAAAGTTTTGCCCCCCCCCCCCTAGTTTTAATCCTGCGTACGCCCTTGTTGCCTTTGACCAAATGTCATGAATAGAACTTCTTCACCCTCACCCTTCTTCATTTCCATTCCCGTATAAACATACGGTTTCTCCTTACTGTAGCGTTCAAATAACTCTGTTGCATCCGTATTTGAGACATTTTTCCAACCCTCCTTGGTGATATGATATAAGCTAACAGTGCCGCCCGTAAAACGATCAATGGACAAAGCATGGTATAGGGCACGCTGTGCCAATTCATAGGCCTCCTCATTGGTCATATCCGGCTTGTGGGCAGAGTCCAATATATTATATGCTACAGGACTACCGCTGCCCACCGAAAAAACGTCACCCGAATTGTGCACGCCATCCGAGTCAACGTACGACAGCACTGGCGAGTCTTGATCCCAGCCGGCCAGCAGCATGCCCATGGTCAGGTCAGATTCACCATAAAAACCCGCTACGTTGCAAAGATATCTTGCGGCGGATTTAACCGGCAGTGGACAGTGATAGCGCAACTCATGCAGGCGACACTCGCGAGTTAAGACTCGATCCCAGTAAAAACAATCGGCTGCGCCACCAGCGATGGTCCCCAGAATGTGATCGCTAATCTTAACAATTTTGTCTAAATTCTGGTCACAGATTTTGTTGCCGATAGAGGAGCGCGAATCGGTAGCCAATATAATGCCGCCTTGATAGATGAAACCCAAGGTGGTGGTGCCATGGCAGGACTCTATGTTAACCTTGAATTTTTTCACCAATTTGTTTAGCTCCGCAGCGGGCTAAGTGGAAATGCATTATCCAAAGACTTATTATGCTAGTTCTAGGTCAGTTTTAACTTACATTTTCATATGGGGGAGCCAATAGGGTTAAGGGATCTTTAAAATTACACCGGGACATATTATAGTCCCTTTTAGCCATCTCTAAGGAGAGTTCATCAAAACGTTTCATATATGACTTTTTATTAGCACCGCAGATGATCTCCAATGCCATTTTGTTGTGGAAAAAATATATAATTATTTATGTTGGAAAATTTGATTGATGCAAATGCTGAATTATCGAAATAATAAGTAGGTCTACGTTTGTATTTTCAAACATATGTGAAGTGGCTTGCTGAGACTTGCTAGACTTTCAAGATTAGTTCAAACTTTTCAAGTAAGATTACTTTTTCCTGACTCCAGTGCAAACGACAAAACATATAAGGAAATGTTTATGTTTTTCTGGTGCTTTTCAATTCACAGCTTGGAATCATTATTCAGATAACAACAAAATTTGTTTTGAAGATCAAACCAATGTCTACAAATCAAGGCTGCTGAGCTTCTTTCAGAGAAGAGCCCGATAGGAATGGAAAGGTGAGGAAAGCAAAAAAGACGATATAAATGTTGGAAATGTTTGCGCTAGGGCAGCAAACTTTCTTTTGGTCATATCTTGCTTAGAAGAATATTTGTTGAGGGATTTTTGATGTGAAACATCTTTAATTTCGGTACGGACGATTTTAGTAGGGGTAAAATTTGATTTCAGCGTCACGTGACGCCGACGTCATTCATATTTTGTGTTGTTTTGATTTGTGAAGTTTCCCAGATAACACACACAAAAGAGGATGGGCAGAGGGGGGAAACGAAGAGGTAGGAAAGAGGCTGATGAGGGGCAACTGGGTAAGTTCTGGGAGAGATCTGGTTGTGTTCTTTGTGCGATCTGGTGGTATTTGGGAGGGATTTGGATGGAATCGTATCTGGGTGTGATCTGAGTGGGATCTGGGAGGAATCTGGATGGGATCTGGGTGGGATCTATGTGGGATTTGGATGAGGATCTGGATGGGTTCTGGGTGGGATCTGGGAGGGATCTGAGTGGAATAAGGGTGGGATCTTGGCGGTATCTGGGTGGGATCTGGGTATGATCTGAGCGGAATCTAAGTGGGATCTGGATAGGATTGGGATTTGGTTAGGATCTAAGTGGGATCTAGCTTGGTTTGATCTGGGTAGTATCTGGGTGGGATCTGGGCGGGATCTGCAGGATCTGCAGGATCTTGGTTGGATCTCACCTTGGTGGTAGGAAGAGAGACTCCTCTGTCGGAAGAGCGATTCCACTATCGGATGACTCCACTGTAGGAAGACGGACTTCATAGTCAAAGGAGCCACTACACTGTTGGAACTGTGACTCCAATGTCGGAGGAGAATCTGAACTGTCGGAGGACAGACTTCACTGTAGAAAGAGGGACTCCACTATCGGACGACAGAATCCACTGTCGGAAGACAGACTCGACTGTCGGGAGAGGGACTTTACTGTCGGAAGAGAGACTCCACTGTCAAAATAGACGCTCCAATAATGGAGTACAGACTCAGCTGTAGGAAGAGAGACTCCACTGTCGAAAGATAGACTAAACTGCTTGAAAAAGGACTCCAATGTCGGAAGAGAGACTTCACTGTCGGAAGAATTACTCCACTTTCAAAAAAGGGACACTACTGTCGAAAGGGAGACTCTACTATCGGAAAACAGACACCACTGACTTAAAACGGAATCCACAATCGGAAGACAGACTCTGCTGTTGGAAGACAGACTCCAGTGTCGTAAGAGAGAGTCCACTACACTGTTGGAAGTGTGAATCCAATGTCGGAAGGGAAACTGAACTGTCGGTTAAGAGACTCCATGGTCGGATGAGAGATTCCCATGTCGGAAGAGAAACTCTACTATCGGAGGACTCCACTGTAGAAAGACGGACTCCATCTGGGTGGGTGAAACATCATCATTTATCTCTGGATCAGCACAATAAACAAGAGTTCCTCAAAAATGAAAGAACACTGCAGCAAGAGATCTTAATGCTGGTATTTCTACTCCCTGTTAGTTTTCTTCTTTCGAAAGAGTGCCCTTACTGATTTATATACCATTAAGAGCTTGTGATTTGAAAAAAAGCTTTAAACCTAAGCATCATGTTTCACATCAAAGCCCCGTGAGTGTTAACGACACTCAAACCTTTTTTTTTTAAATTGACCAATACATTGCGCCGCCACTGTGACCAAGTGGCGGTTCTAGTCCCAGTTCATCCTGCTCTAATCACAGTCCCAGTTCATTCTGCTCCATTCACTGATCCAGTTCATCTCACTAGTTCACACATCACTAACAACTATCGATGCTCGATCCTACCGCCTTTTATGTATTTTACATCTCTAACTCACGCACACACACACACTTAATTCGACGCCTTTCACTCATTCTTGCCGGCAACACGCCGTCTCCAATAAACAGCACTTAAACATAATCCTTATTGTAAACTAAATAGTTAACGTGGCCTAGCAACATAAATGGTTATAGTTCGTGACGAAAAACAATAGCTGTCGGGTCTTCGTCCCGGAACCGGCGCAGTGTCCAGTACACTGCCCAAGGATTGCCAACCTCGGTCAATGGGAAGTCAACACTTACAGCTTCAACAAGAAACTTCCAAACCGTTACCACTACAACACATATAACGGATGCCGTCAAATTGGCGTCTCGCCAAAACGGTGGTGCCCAGAAGCAAACATGCAGACGCAGTGCCGCAATAGCAGCAACGCAACAGGGGTGAAATGTGCATAAAACATTGAACTAAAATTTTTATACAAAGGTACAAGCAGTGTTCCTGCGAGATCTTGTGAAATAGTTGACCTTAAACACAAACACACAATTACAACATACACATGTAAACAACGCTCATTTGCATACAACAGTGCATACAGCAGACGATCATCCGTACATGAAGACGTCATAACAGAGTTCAAGAAGCTTATTCAGCCTGGCTTAAATAGCCACTCAAGAACTCTTGGTCCAGTCCGATCCACCTTGTCAAAAAGAAACCGGTGGAAGTGCGATATACACTCGCACACATGTCCAATCCTCCTCTGCATCGAAGACATCAGCCATTGACATATAGGCAACGCATGTCCAACCAACTCGGGGACATTCAGCTAAAATCTTCACCTCTATACATCACCTAAATGTTTGAGCTTACAAAAATAAGGTCGCTCAAACAATTAATCAACGCATGGCTTCCAAATTTCAGCTAAACAACTGTCAAAACATGCATTCAAGCAACTACAACATTCAGCCTCTTAAGCCGCCGTACACGTGGAATCACACTCAACATAATGTAGCTGAACAAGCCAGCATTCAGCGTCAACTTTGCTGATAACCCTGATAACTCTAGAAGGTACAAATCCAGTCGACTCCACACATCGTTTAAGGGGTGAGTGGCTGCAGCGGTTCCACTCCCACTTCATTCTGCTCCAATCACAGTCCCAGTTCATCCAGATCCAATCACAAATCCAGTTCATCTCACTAGTATACACATCACTAACAACTATCGATACTCCTGGGGGGCCGAAATGGATTTTTATATGCAAAATGCTATACTAAGAAAGAAGCATCTAAAGACAAATTAGTAAATTTGACCCAAATTAACAACAATTTTGAAAAAAAAAATTCATCAATGGACCGTGAAATATAAATAATTATTATACATTTAAGCCGAGGCGGTCATCTAAGGTTCTTTTTTTAATAAATTTTTAAAATTTCCGGTTTTGATCTACAAATATGTGAATTCTTTTCGTCAAATGTCAAATAAAGAAAAAATTTTAAATTTGTAAGCGATTTAACCACAGAGCTTAAAAGCAATAGCAAAGTACAAATGACGTATTTTTATTTGAAATTATGTAATACCTGACGGTAAAATTTTTAAATTTGCTCTACACATCTCGCAAAGGTTTTCAATGATTTTTAATTGAGGGCTCTGCGAAATAAGGCCCCAATGAAATGAGACCCCAAAAATAAAATGCTATATGGCCCCAACAATTTATATAAAAACCAAAAACCACTATTTTTGATCAAATTTTGAGCATTATTTTTATTTTTGGGGCATTATTTCCTAAATAAAATTTCAAAATGAAATAAGTTCTAAAAGAGGAAATGAAATAAGACCGCAAAACTAATTTTTGTGGCCTTATTTCATTTCTATAAGGAAATTAGACGCCAATTTTTAATATGATTTTTTGGGGTCTTATTAAATTTTTTTTTTTTTGCTAAATACAAAAATCGCACGATTTTTGTATCATATTTTCATTATTTAATACAAAAAATTGATTCAATTTTAGCGCCGCAGGCGAAAATTTGGTACAGAAATTTGTCTGCGGCGCTCTTTCTTTTTTCCAATTTTACCTTCAAACCAGGGACTAAACCCGAAATTAAATTCAGTTTGAGTCAAGACATTTATATTGGCCTAAAGCAGTGGTGCACAAAACATTTTTTTCCTATCACGTGTGATAGGAAGTCAAAATGCTGCCGGCGTCGCAGCCGACACACGCATAGAGAGAGAGAGAATACGTGTGCTCTATAAACAGCACGCACACACATTTATTTGTTTGTTTGTAGCCCATTTTTGACATAATGACGTTTACTTCGTGTTTCACTGCTACACACACCATCGCAAAGCTTGATAGTGTGTGTTTGGGCACCACTGGCCTAAAGGCTTCTTTTACTTGTACAACAATCAGACAAGCATCCCAATCCCGTTTTCTATAAAATATAACTTTTTGAGTATTGCGGGCTCGAGGTCAAGTAAAACCTCATGTTTTTCCGTTCTTGTCTATTAAAGATTTTATGATGTTCCTTGGGAAGTCATTGGCTTTCTAAAATTTTTTTTATTTCCGATATCGTCTTTTCGTGATAAATTTCGTCACTTATGTTTAGCGTTAAATACAACTCTTTGCTGTATTTATCACCATGTTCTTGGGATGTTCAACTTTATAAAATATAACTATAACCGTAATCGAAATCGGACGAGTTAGACACCGCAGCCGAATCGTTGACAAAATTTGTTGAGCAAATTTATGTATACAGTCTGTGTTTACGAAAACCGCTTGTGAAATGTGGATTTTAATAAATTTTCGAAATATTGCTCGTTTTTGGAGCCATAATGTGGCAATTCGCCTTTCTCAGAGCCTTTGCAATGTTTTGTGTATAGAATTGGGTTTTTGAAAGAAAATCGCACTGGACTGTTAATAATTCTTGTTGGTCCACCTATGAAACACTGAAACCATTTAATGAATCAACCTCTTTGCTCTATCACTCATTCTGCCCCGCGTTTTGAACATTTTCTAGGCATTTGTGCTCAACTTAAAATTTCAGAATTTTGTTTAGCTTTGTTATGTGCTGAAAATAAAAACACAGATAAAAATAAACAACCATCCATGTTTGTTGTTGCTTGGAGATGGGATCGCGCCGATACATAAAGACTGGATCGATAAAAAAAAAGAGCGAGCCAGGGCTGCGGGTTAGAGGTGTCGGAGTTGAACTGGTTCCGGAGATGATTGATTCAAATGCAAGTTTTTAACTGTTCCCAATTTGTGGGTGAATGGTGGCCTAGGAAGAAGAAAAGAAGGTCATTAAATGAAAGTCATCGCCGGTGGACCAAGAAAACTTTTGAAGTTGGCAAAATTAAATTTTTTTGAAATAGCTGCATTACTCGGTAAGGCCCAAGAAATTGGAAGTGATAAAAAGTGTAGATGATATACACACAAAAAAATCTGGTGGGTAAAATTAACTACGCTGACAGTAACTTTTTTCCAAATTTTTTATGCATTTTGTTGTTGTTTTGTAACTGCGCTAACAGTGAAATCTACTGAAGAATTTGTAAGCTTTACGTATTTATTTTAGCATGAGTTTTGTTGTTGCATTTAACAACTGTACACCTAGTAAAATACTGATACTACAGTAACTTTACCATAGAATTAGTAACTCTGACGTGATTTTTTCATCTCATACTTTGCTTTTGCAGCAATTAACTGTACCCACAAGTTAACCTAACCGCACATATGGTATAAATTTTAGAATGTATTTGATGCACCGATTAACTGTTCCGACGGCAAATCTAACCGCGAAAATTGTTAACTTAGCAAATTTCCGTTGGTCTTTTATAGAGCACTTTAACCGAATTAGAACTTGAGAATTACTAGTGGTCTCATTGATGCGCTATTCAATAAATTTTTGGTGCATATGTTTAGGCAGATTTAATACAAGTTATATGTTAGAGGCATTGATTTCAACGGGCGCGTAGCGTAACTGGTAAAGACGTGCTTCCAATCGTGTTGAGACCAATGGCCCCGAGTTCGAGTCCCCCGGAGTGAGTAAAAATTTTTCAAGTTTAATAAATATTTGTTTAATTCCAATAATTGTTTCAGAACCAAATTTGGTGGGTGGGGGAGTAGTGAAGTTGCCTCTTCTGCTCTGCGATGAGCTCAAGTAGATTGCCAACTTGTGACAGCGAAAATAGTATCCCACCCTACTGTTGTACTGTTGTGTAAAATCTGTCAAATTACCAATTGTATGGTAAAATTACTGTGAACTCAGTAAGAAAAGTACTTACTGTAAACATCGGTAAATATTACTTATTTATGTCGGTTGGCGCATTTTTAAACGAGATTTTCGGTTAGATTTACCATAGCAATAGTTCCTCTTACGTAAAGGTTTACGTGAAAGTTACTCTACAATTTGGTTAATTTTACCAACTTTGTGGGTTGGCGCATTTCCAACCCACAATATCGGTTAAATCTACCCACAGATTTCTTTGTGTGTACATACATGCATTCCAATAACAGGCCTAGTTTCGAAGAAATCATCCCCGAGGCAGAAGCAGCTTAAAAAGAAGAGCAGAGGCCACCAGAGGACCCAATTTTCGCCCGGAGCAAATTGGCCACCCACCTCTGGGTGGCCCCAGGTTTTTATACCACCGTCACTTATTAACCGTACACAACTGGCAGACCTTAGTTTTAAGTAGAATTTATTTATTTATTTATGTGTTAATTTATTGTCCATTTTTTTTATATATACTTATGTTAGTTGTCGTGTACTCGTCCCAGAGGTACCCTGGTTAGGAAGATAAAAAAAAAGCATGTTTAATATTAGTAAGGAAGTGTTTGGAAATATATGTAAAAGAAAGAGTGAAAACATAATGGAGGCGTAAATTCGTTAGTGGGGTGAGATGACAGCTTAAAAATCAGCATCTGAAGAGATAGGGGGTTGTCCGAATTTCTGTAGTCAACCAATGGAAAGGGAGGGTAATGTTCGGGCAAAATATCCCAGCTTTTTTTGCCGCGTTGTGTTTATGTTATGTGCGAACCGAGACAGACATTTAAAAATATACATTTTTTTGTTGTTAGCCGACCAGTCCAGCTATCGAGGTCGTACTCATCCCTGAGTCAGCCGTAAGCTAGCCGGCGACCGATAGTTGGACCCGGGAAAAGAAGGTCGGATCATAACAGCTTCATGATAAAAATGAAGTCGCAGTTAATTTATATATTTTTCAATGCATGTTGAATAAAAAAATGTTTGAAAATTATGCAGTAAATTAAGGTCGAAATTGAATATTTGTGCTGTAATTATGCAATCATTTAAAATCAAATAAACTTTGTACAGAGTATAAAAAAACATCTTTAAACATCTTTGAAATCAGATGAGTTTTGAACAGCAGACCTACTTATACGAAGTACTGTGCCTAACTAAATTTGTATCTTATTTGAGTACCTTAACAGTTTAAAGCAGGGGTGCCCAAAATAAGCCTACCAGCGCGTCAAAACCAATACAAATGCACAAAATATATTTCAACCAAAAACACCGAACAACCGATTTTTGTTTGTATGTGTGTGCGTGGGTGTGGCCGTTCCCACCAGACACACAAGCGAAAATTCGCTTCAAGCGAAAGTTTCGCGAAGCACATTATTCGTATTTTGTTTAGTTTTAGCGAAACTCTTTGTAAGTTTACTTTGCTCCTCTCTGCTGGACTCTGACTTTGTATTTTCAGTATGAGTTTGAAGCACTTATACTTATGCTTAATTGTTTTATAGTTTAAATCAGGCCAATCAGAAGGAAGCAACCGCTTTTTTACCAGAAAAATTTCCTGGAAACACCAGGGAGCGAATGAAATTGTGTTTGGTCCCTTTTCACAAGCCTCCGCATGAGTTTGGACCCGCGCCGCCGTGTATAGCGAAAAGCTTCGATCGAGTTTCCAAGTGACATCGCAGAGAGAGAGAAGAGAGACACATATGATGTTGTTGTGGCAGGTCTGAACGTGACAACAACAAAACACTGAGCCCGCATATGAATTTAAATTAAAGAAGAAGATAATCTCACTATTAAAGTACTTTGAAAATATGTGCAGTGTAGTTTCAGAAAACTTAGTCATTTTAATCATACAGTTATCCTCTTCAAACTCTTTGCAAATGAGACAGCGATGTTCCCAAAATAAGACCCAGATGTTCCAAAATTATTCCCAAAAATATTCACAAAATGTTGTCAAATTTAGTCCAAAGTGGTCTTAAAACGTTACCAAAATGTTTCTAAGAGAAGACCTAATATTTGCAAAATGAAACCAAATGTTTCCAAGCTGAGCACAAAATGATATTAATATGACACTGAAACGTTGATGAAAATCGAACAACGGGCTTACATATTGCATTCATGAAATGACACCACTGTTCACGGTTCAAGAAAAAGCGGGATTACTCTACTTTTGTCAACGAATGGTCTAGATTTTCGTAGACTTAGGGCCGTTTTCTCATGTTGCTGTTTTTGCAAATCTAGATGGATTTGCTGTATTTGATTTTCTCATGTTCAAGGTTAGCCATCTAGATGGATTTCGTTGCCATCTACTTCATCCTCATGTATTTCAAAACCATGTACATGCTTAACCAAATTATGTATTTTTATGTGTGCACTCATATGGTCACACTGAAAAATATTTAAAATCAAAAAACAACTGCTGCTGAAAACAGTTAAGTCTGTATTGATTAAAAGTAAACTCAAAATGAAAAATATTGGATGTAGCTTTTGTACGCAAGACACCAGCAGACATAGCCAAAAGACAGATCCGCATTTTGATTCCCCTAGTTCATTGCTTAAGCTAAGTTCACACAGGCAGATAATTTAGCCAAATTTTGATTAAAATAGAGATGATTGAAGATTTTACAGGATTTAAAACAAAAGCTATAGTTTCATACGCAAATAATTTGATCAAATATGCCCGGAAAGTTCCACAAATTGGCCTTTATGGCCAAATTTTCATCAAAATTTGTCCAAATTATTTGCCTGGGTGAACATAACTGTACACCTATTGCTTAATCTCCCATCATAGTAACAAGTCGTCAAAAAAATATCCTTCTCCTCCTCTGTAAATACATGCTCACTTTTTAAAATTGGCGCGCAATAATTAAAACAAATTTTTGCCGATTGACAAGGCGCTGCCAACTCCCTTTTAGTGCCTTTCCAGCCCTCCCGGTGTGACCGTGGCGCAAATGCCCGAATTCATAATCCATCTACATGAGACAACCGATTGCACAAAATCCACCTAGTTGCGAAATCTAGGTGGATTTCGATTTGAGCAAAAACAGGAACATGAGAAAACGGCCCTTAGTGTACCTACACTCAGAAAATTGTTTTTCTTAAAAATGTAGTCAAGGGTTAAAATCGCCGGTAATTTTAGAAATAAAATATGAAAATTCTATATTTTAGGCTGGAATGACACTTGCTTGTTTTACCAACAATTTCTAGCAGCAATTTTGCTCTTATGGGAATTTAAATGGGTGAGAGCGAGATAGACAGTTGTTGAATTCGCCGCACAATATATTGCTGCTAAGGGCAGAGCAGCCGAAAGAATTCTTTTTTCTAGATACAATATTGTCGCTAGACAAAAATTTGCTGTGGCGGATATTTTTGATTACTTATTTAGCTTAATTTTTCTTGCAATTATATTTTTATACCCGTTACTCGTAGAGTAAAAAGAGTATACTAAAGTCGTGCAAATGTATGTAACAGGCAGAAGGAATCATTTCCGACCATATAAAGTATATATATTCTTGATCAGAATCAACAGCCGAGTCGATTTAGCCTTGTTCGTCTGTCCGTCCGTTCGTCCGTCCGTCTGTATGAACACCTAGATCTCAGAGATGGTAAGAGATATAGGTTTCACATGTATGGGACAAATGCTTCTTTTATCTGCACGCAGATCAAGTTTGTTTCAAATTTTGGCCACGCCCCCTCCCGCCCTCGCTATTTGGAAAAAAGTTATATCTCCTACAGTTTTAAAGATAGAGGATTCGCTCATCCGATCTTTATTATTTCTTCGGCAAATCGATACATTTTGCTAATGACTAACTAACTCTAGAAGGTACGAATCATCTATCTACAAAACTGTGGGAGATATAACGTTTTTTCCAAATTGCGGGGGCGGGGAGGGGGCGTGGCAAAAATTGAAAATAAACTTGATCTGCCTGCAAGTATAAGAAGCATTTGTCCCATACATGTCAAACCTCTATCTCTTACCATCTCTGAGATCTGTTTGTTCATACGGACGGACAGACGGACAGACGGACGGACAGACGGACAGACGGACATGGCTATATCGACTCGGCTGTTGATGCTGATCAAGAATATATATACTTTATAGGGTCGGAAATGATTCCTTCTCCCTGTTACATACTTTTGCACAAACTTAATATACTCTATGTACCTTCGGTACAGAGTATAATAAAAATATCTTTTGTTAATTTAATAAATATACATTAAATATATATTTTTTTTGCGTAATCAGATTGTGGTTCTTATTACGCGTCAAATGACGCCTCAACTACCTCAATAGACCTGTTCATTGTTAAGATCCGGGCTTTTATTGAAAAATATCGAAACGATTCTTTTTCAATATTGCCAAAAATATCGTTATAGATATTTTTGAAATATTCAACAACCCTATTACGAATCCTCTAGCTTTCAAACTGTAGGAAATATAACTTTTTCCAAATTGCGGGGGCGGGAGGGGGCGTGGCCAAAATTTGAAACAAACTTGATCTGCGTGCAGATAAAAGAAGCATTTGTCCCAGACAGACGGACGGACGGACGGACGGACGGACAGACGGACAAGGCTAAATCGACTCGGCTGTTGATGCTGATCAAGAATATATATACTTTATATGGTCGGAAATGATTCCTTCTGCCTGTTACATACATTTGCACGACTTAAGTATACCCTTTTTACTCTACAAGTAACGGGTATAAAAAGTGTTGCATACCTTTTGGATGGTCACACTGAAGCACGGTACGGAGTACTCCAAACTGTTTGGGCGCATAAAAAAGTCATTTATTGCGCGTGTGGAACCTAAAAACAAATTAGTGTGCTGAGATAGCCAAAAAATGCCAAAAACGCAAAAAATGACAAATTTGGTATTTTTAAGTTAATCTAACACGGTTTTCAGAAGCGATTTGTTCATAAAAATTGATGAGAATTTAAAATCATCAATAAAAAAAATGCAGAATATGAAATACGGATAGTTAAGGATGTAGCCAGGGGGCACATCTCCCGCACAAATCGTCTTAGAAGAGGAGGAAGTTAACAAAGATGAAGATGCCAAAAGCAACCATCAATGTCTCAGTATTTTCACACAGAATGACATGTTCAATAGATACGTTAAATTCACGGTATCCTGTACGCACTGAAAAGTGCTTACGATACAATGAGCCTGGCTGGTGGCTGCAGAGTAGAGTAGGCAAGATGCAACGTCCAACTAAAAACTCTGCTGATCAAACCCGGTTGATACAGAACTCCACGTCGAGACTCAGCAAGCCCCAAGCTTGGTTCAGGGGGTAAGGACTGGGGTCCGCATAGTTGTCAGGCCCGTTATGATGTCTCTCGTGATCTTGCCCCTTTCAGGACGTTACGACTACGAACCTTGTGGCGTGCAGGATTAATCAAAAATGTAATAAATTTTCTTATAAAAATTATGTTTTTTATTTGTTTTTTATTATAAACTTAGTATTACTGTTGTTGCTTTTGGCACGGAAATGCTTGTTGCTGCTGCTGGAGGCTCTCCCATGTCAACTGCATCAACATTGATTTTATTGATGAAGTCCCAAATACTTATCTTTGCCTCTACGGTATTGAACAGCGCAAGTTTTCGTCCTCATGAATTCTCTTAAAATAGTTTTTACGCTCACCCTTCTTTTCGGACGTTTTTTTTTGCTTCTGAGCGTCAAAATAAATAAATTTAATTACTTTGGCTCCAGCAGATTCAGTTACCATCCACAAGTTCAGAGTTCGACGTTCGAGTTCGATGTTCGTGTGGGTCGACTTTTCGTTTCTCTCCGTACACACCGTAAAACGTTTGACGTCAAACGTTTCGCGTGCGGTTTTACAACGTTTTTTTTATATGGAGTTTTTCGTTTGCGAGCGGTTTTTTGAGTACTCCGTACCGTGCTTAAGGAACGCGGGAACACTGTTAAACATGTTTTTTCATGAGTAACGGGTATATCGAAGTCGGTTAGAGCCGACTTTAACTTACGCTCTCGTTAATTTATTTCAATGATTAAAATAGAGGAAAGCTAACTTCGGCTCGACCGAAGTTTATATACCCTTGGGCATGACAGCGTATTTGTACCAAAAGACTTCGTGCAAAGTTTAGTTACAATAGCTTTAAAACCGACGGAGGAGACAGCATAGAAACAGACGGACGGACAGACGGACATGGCTATATCAACTCAGCTCGTCACGCTGATCAAGAATATATATACTTTATGTGGTCAGAGATGCTTCCTTCTGTGCGTTACAAACATCTGGACAATTTCAATATACCCTCTCCAAGGGTATAAAAATGGAGTTTTTGTTTATGAATTTATTATTGTTGAAAAAATTATTTTTAATTTATTATTCTTTTGTAAACATTTGGCTAGCTAAACCACGACGGACATGGTTAAATAAATATGTATGTGCTTCCTTTTATGCGCCCAACACATCAGACCTTCATACCCTTTGCAAGGTATAAAAATGCAATATAAAATAAGTTGTCTTCTGGCCCTACGCGCCCAGCAACTGGTATACCCATTCTTAGATGACCTAGGTCTCTGCGCGTAGAACACCAGGCTCACCGTCAAGGCCCACTGCCCCCCACCCACATCCGCCAAACTCATTTTAAGCCCACATCACAAAGGGCCATAAGGTCTTTAGTTGATCACGGCATCGGCCGAGCAGCCCATTTGTTCTAACCTTACCATGCTTTCACCCTATTGAAACATATTAAATTTTTTACTTTCAAATGTTGAATTAAATCAGATGTCAACAACAGCCAATATGACCTTTCTTGTGGAAAATACCAAAAAATTCGAGTAGAAATACTGGATTCTCAACTAATTTCAGGATTATTTTGGTATATTATTAAAAAAGTGTACCGAATTTGCCCTGTTCGTAATATTCGCCCGACAATATTGCCGCTAGAAATTGTCGGTAAAAAAAGCAAGTGTCACTCCAGCTTAAGACAATTTTTCTTTAAACATTCTTTTTAGAGCAACTTTGCTAAAACTCAGCAAAAATTGTTTTAAATATAAACGAGAAAGGCAAAGTTATCTTCGTCTTTGCCGAAGTTCTGAAACACCCCTGCAGTACTGGGGAAGTAAATAGTTCGTGGCTGGTGAAATAAGTACTTGCTAGGAAACCACCTCTACTTACTTTACTAACCCTAAGCAATGCGTTTCTTCATTTCGTATTTGGTATGAAATGTCCGCAAATAGGGTCAATCGCCAAAACATCGTTCACCGTAGAGCTAGTGAAATGGGTCCCCATATTAGGGTTGCTAAAGAGGGTACTTAATATGGGTAGTTAGTTACATGGGTGCTCATAATAGGTAGTTATGTATGGACCGAAAGGAAAAAAAAAAAAAGAGTTTAATTTTAAATTAAATTTTTGATTTTTTGTGTTGGGGAACTAAGGTTTACGGTTTTTGTTTTCCCCCCCACCATTTGACAGTCATTTCATCTTTTTTGGTTTTTTAATATGTAGTGAGTAACCCTAGTGCGGAAAGTCTGTCGCTGTCAAGAGGCTCCAAATAAAGCGGTCAAATCCCTAAGAATAAGGGACACATAGCGCGAGTAAAAGTGTTAATCATATGCTACGGGATCAGAAGTGCAACATCAAGTGAAGGCAAGCTGCGGCAAAGCTTAGTAAACAAAGTGCAAAAACATAAACAATAGACAGCTGAAAAAGTCTCGGCCAAAGTCCAAGACAGACCTACCACTGAAGTACATGTGAGTAAGGGAGACAGCACTGCTCCAGAACCAAAAGCTCATTCTGTATTAAGCTGTAAGCCCAGACCCAAACCAAGCTCAGCTTTTCGCCTAACGCATTAAATAGACACGAGGGGGCTTGTAAAGTTTCGCATACGAAAACCTAAAAATAATGAAGCGAACACCGCCGGCGAAAAATCCACAAGCATCAAGCCAGACTGCAAATAAAAGGTTACTAGGGGATACATCACCAGAGGAGCACGCTATGTCAAAGAAGCAAACACTATCAGAGTTGTCAGCTGACGACCTTCGCATGATTATTCGTGAGACAAACAAGGAAACTAATGCAGAGGTTTTAGAAAAGCTCGAGTTCTTGTCAACGGATATGTCGGCGCTCAAACAGCAAAACGACCAGCTTAAGCTTGAGATCGAACAACTGAAAAAGGACAGAGAAGCAGACCAGAAACGCATGAATTCGATGGAAGACTACATGAAGAATAAAAATCTTATATTTAAAGGCTTAGTGGCCAACAAGGAGATATCCCAGGAAGTGGAGAAGGTGTGCAGAACCACGCTTCAAATGCCGTCCTCAGTTCGTGTCACGAGTACCAGGAAAATTTTCGAACGAAATGCAAAAATGAACGTGCTTGTGGAGGTAGACTCTGAGCAAAGCTTGCACAATATACTCAAGGCATCTAGCAAACTTAAGGGGTCTGAAATTTACATCGAAAAAGACCTTAACGCCGATCGTCAACTTAAAAAGAAACTTCTTTTGCTGCTAAGAAACAATCTTTTAACTGTGAGTAAAACACACAGAATTTTCGTTAGAGGGGATAAAATGAGAGTCGCCGATAAATGGTTCCACTGGACACGGGATAACAAACTTGTCACTGGCCAAATGGATGCGCTAGCAGCTCTGTCGGAGTTGTATCCTTTTGGGATGCACCACATTGTTGTGGATTACAACGAACTACTTAGAAACCTACAAACAAAAAACTAGATACAGAAGGTAGTAGTAATAATGATACATTAGATAAGAATAGTATTAAGAAGGAAAGTAAATCAAGAAATATACAGATTTTATCTTACAACATCGCCGGCCTGGCTAACAAGCGTTTACACAGCAGATTTTTTGAATTCATAAGGAAACATGAAATATTCCTGCTGTATGAGACATTTATTGAAAATAGAATCTCGGATTACGAAAGCTACTTCCCAGACCACATTCTTCACTGGCAATTGGCAACTAGAACGGCTTCAAGAGGACGTGCTTCCGGCGGGTGTCTTTTCGGAGTGCAGAAATCATTCTCTATGAAATTCCAAGCATCTTTCGCATCCCAAGGAAATTATGCATACATCAAATTTAAACATTCAGAAAAAACGTATCAAGTCATCCCGGTCTATCTGAACTGCAACCACTGGGTGGTCTCCTTTGAAGAGCTTTATGAGCACCTGGCTGATTCCGAACAGGAAAATATCTTACTCGTGGGAGATTTTAATGCCCGTATAGGCACCGATCAAGTGGATATCGAAAGTTTTAGTTTGTCGAGTGGCTTCAGTGCCATTCACAGATGCGCAAAGGACCACCAATTGGACAGTAAAGGGAAAAAAATAATAGAGATGTGTGTAGACATGCGTTTGACTGTCTTGAATGGAAGAACGAAAAGTGACCCAAACGGGGAGCTTTCTTTCATCAGGGGCGAATCTTCTTCTACAATTGATTACTGTATGATGCGTGGAGACTGGAATAACGTCACCAAAGATATGAAAATTGAAAACCAAATTTTTTCGGACCATATGCCTATTGTGGTTAGTGTCTCAGTATGCGAAAGCTCTCACCATTCTGATGTGCCCAAGCTCCTTCCAAAATTAACATGGCGTGATAGATTGGCGTCCCAATACGTAGAAAACCTAGAGCATGAAGTCACTGGTTTCAATAGAAATGCTGAAGTTACTTCTGAGAGGCTCATGGGGTGCATTCTAAAAGCGGCTCAATGCATGCAAACAAAAAAAACGATGGGATATATGCAACCGTGGTTTGATCCTCAATGTGAAGTGGCGAGGATTGCCTCTCTTCATCAACTCCGTCGGGCTCAAAGACAGAATTCTCCCGAAGCTAGGCGACATTATCAAACGGCCAACCGTTTTTACAAGGATCTGTGCCTCCAAAAGCAAAGGGAATATTTTAATCAAATCGAAAGAGAACTAGCGAGCATAAAAGACAGCAAAACGTTTTGGACTTTGTTGCGCCGTCTAAACGGATCGTCAGCACGTAGCAGAATCAAGTCGGATTCGAATAGCCTAGCAAATCACTTCAAAAGGCTACTTTTTGTTGATCCCGACTTGGTATTAAGCCAATTTAGCTTTAGTCTACCTCTTGTGCTGGATGATGATCTAGATTGCCCAATAACTGGGGAAGAAGTTCAGCTGGCTATATCTAAGGCAAAACCTAACAAAGCACCTGGAGAAGACCGTATTCCAGTCGAATTTCTCAAAGCAGCACCTGATTCCTTTATACAGCTACTTACAAACGAATTCAACCGGCTCTTTATATCCAAACTCATCCCTGCAAGCTTTAAAAGGAGCATTATTTTTCCCATTTTTAAAAAAGGTGATCCAAATGAAGCTGCGAACTACCGCGGAATCTCCTGTATAAACGCAATTTCTAAAATATTTGCATCGGTGCTTCTCTCTCGGCTTGAGAGATGGGTAATCAAACATAACAAGCTAAGCGAGTTTCAGTTTGGATTCAGAAGAAACTACTCAACTGTGGATAGCATATTCGTACTCACAAACATAGCATCATCGTTTCTGGCCGCAAAGAAAAAACTATACCTTTGTTTTGTGGATTTCAAAGCTGCTTTTGATACAGTCAACAGAAGAAGCCTTATATATAAATTAAGCAATCTGGGTGTATCCTTAAATTTTTTATTGGCTATACAAGCGCTCTATGACGGAACCGAATCAGCAGTGTGGGATGGAACACAGCTCTCTTACTGGTTTGAAAACAACACTGGAGTCAAACAGGGGTGTCTGTTAAGCCCTCTTTTGTTCGCCTTATTTATCGATGATATCGCTTCCGCGATTCGGGGTGGAATCTCGGTAGCGGGCGTCAGAATAAAAGTGCTTATGTACGCAGATGACCTCGTCTTGTTAGCTGATTCTCCACGGATGCTGCAAAACATGCTGGATGACCTTTACTCCTACTGCTCCCTATGGGGACTAACTGTCAACACGGATAAAACGAAAATCCTCCCAATAAGAGACAATAGAGGCCGGATCTGCAAAGAAGAAATCTGGTACCTGAACACATGTGAAATCGAACGAGTCAAAGAGTTTACGTACTTGGGAGTTACCATCACGTCCAACATGTCCTTTAAAACTCATCTTCAGCTGAAACTTCGAGATGCTATCAAGGCCCTCAACTGTACATGGAAGACGCTGCTAGGAAAACCAAACGTACTACCAAGTGTGAAATATAGGATGTTTGAAGCCACCGTTCGGTCAATCATGCTATATGCTGCACAGGTTTGGGGTTTTCTGGAATATGACGAAGTGGAGAAGCTTCTTCGATTTTTCATAAAGAAAATATTTAGGTTACCACGCAATACTCCGAACTATGCCCTATATGTGGAAACTGGACTTTCGACCCTCTATCCCCAAACGCTAGGATTACATTTTTCTTATATAAGGAAAATTTTCCAAATGCCTGAAACCCGCTTAGCTTCCGTTGTTGTCAAATCCCTGCTGTTGAGTCAAAGTCAGTGCTTCGAAACATGGAGAACACTTGCAGAAGAATTCAATGCTAATTTGGAGTTGACTAATCCAAATACGTGGGAGAGATCTCATCGAATAATATTGCAAGGAACCGCTCAAAAATCTCACTCTGATTTTATGCAGCAAGCTAGGAGCAGCTCTACGAGGATACTTTACAGACAACTAAGCTACTCATTGGGGGAAAACCACTATTTTCACGACAACAACAGCCTTAGCCTAATATCTTTTGTATTCAGAGCTAGATGTGAAATGCTGAACCTACGTTGCCGCCCATATGTCAACGACACGGAAGCCATCTGCACCCTCTGCAATTTAAACGCTAAAGAAGACACGTTTCACTTCATTGCAGTTTGCCCAATTTTACAGGAAATTAGAAAGGTGTATTGGAAGCAAGGAGAATTTAGTCAACAACGAGCCATTGAAATTTTAAACGGAGAAAATTGGAATATTCTTTTTAAATTTCTTGTAGAAGCATCAACATATAGAAATCGTATAATGTCTGAAGATTTTTAGTATAGTCCTAAACCGCCTAGGTAAACAAATTGTATTATAGCATATAGTTATCGCAACAGCTGACGGCTCTTAAGCCAAAGCTGAGTTATATTATTTTATTCAAATCTGTAACCCTACCTTAGTCACAACCTCAGAACGATTCGGTATCTCGCGACGAGCGGGGAAGCCGAGTGTAGTACGAGTGTGTGGCTATTGGGATTGTAGGTCACCAACTATGTACACTTCGAAACCATATTTTGTGAATAAAATAAAGCACTACTACTACTACTACTACTACTCACCACGAAAAAATTGTGTAAAATTTATTTTTAGTGGTCAGCAAAAATTTAGCTATTTAAAATACAACGCCACGAAATTCATTAAAATCCGTTCAATAATATAGAAGTTATTTGCATTTAAGTAAAAAATGGAACGTTTCAAGTTCATGCAAATTGACTTGGTTTAAATGTTTTTACTATTCGTCGTAGGAGCATAGTTAAAATTCAAACTATGCTTTTAAGGCTACTATGACCTGCCAAATTTATTTGTACCTGGCTAAGATTTTGTTGTGATTGACTTAGGTTGAAAATTAGCCAAGTCAAAAGAATAAATAAAAATATGTGAGCAAAAAGGTAAAGCTCGTATAATTTATGTAAATGTCGTTGAAATTGTTACGGTAATTTTATATGTAACGCCCGCAAGCGTTTCTCCTTTTATTAGTAAAATTTTTGCATTCAATTGACGTTTTGGACTTATTTTCAACCGAAGTCAATCACAAAAAAATCTTTGCGGGTCATAGTAGCCCTTAATGTTAACTATGCCTACTCCGACTAACACAAAACAATCAAACTTAATCAATTGCATGAACTTAAACCTTCCATTTTACTTAAACAATAACTTCTATAATCTTGGACGGATTTGAATGAATTATGAGGGTGTATTTTAATAGATAAATCTTTATTGCCGCAAAAAATAAATTTTACACAATTTTTTTCGTGGTGAAAATCGCACTTAAAATCTAGCTTCTTTTTAAACATTCATTAATTTAATGCAATGTTGCCGATAAAAGCCTTTATAACGCCGAAGTCAAGCACCGGATTAAGAAGTGGTGTATGAATGAATGATAGGGCGTTCAATTACCTTCCAAGAAAGTATTACCATTTCATAATGAATGAATCGATACTGAAGATATGCACATTTTTCTAAAGGTACTTTTTCAGAATCAAAAAACTAGCAATTCCGCGATTTCTCGAAAACGGCCCCACTAAAAAAAATCGTGATATGGATTTTTGGACTCAGCGGGGGGACTTACATAAGAAATTGCTACCAAACGTTCGGGATCGCAAAATTTTTATTATTTTGTAAACTAGTGTTATTTATGAATTGTTGTTTTTGTTTTTTTTTTATGCTATTGTTTTTGAAATGGCGTTTCTTCTGCAGCTGCAAGGCTTTTCGTATTTGGTCCTCAGTTGACCAAGTTCCCTCGACCAAATTTATTGCATCTGGGAACAAGAAAAATGAAAACAAAATCTATCAGTTTTAAATGAAATTGTATGTTAATTGAAATATAATAACTAAGGTTATTTAATAATTAATTTCATTTACAATTATGTTGACTGCAACAATTTTTTTAATCAATTGATCAATCCATTTATATATTAATTTGTTGGTGCACAACACTACTTACAATATATTTAATAATACGCACCGAGTGTGGCTCTATAAAAATTATCTTCGGCTGTTAACGCAGGTTGGCTTGAACGCCATTAGGCTAAAATAGCCTCATTAGCAAAAATATTCTTCAAGTTTTTAAAATGCCACCTGGCATAATTTGGCTCTTCATTGCATCAATCTGGTAACAAAATAAATAAGAATTAGAATAAAAGAAAAAATTTTAATAAACTGACAGGGAAATGTTCAACAAATAGCTGCAACATGCACCTGCACCGACAGATGTTCAAGTTGGTTACTCTTTGCTTCAGGCAGCACAACATCCTATAGGCGCAATGTAATAAAAAGAAACACACAAATATAGTACAAATTGCCTAAACTCGATGGCTTTCCATCTTAAAACTTAATTTGGCTCTCTAGGCTTTCTTACAAATTCTTTGGAAACATTTTTACGTTAGGACCTTAATTGTGGAGATATACTCGTTATACTCATTATACTCACCATTTAAATTAATTGAGCACGAAAGTTTTTCAAGCTGATTCTGAATTCCTATGTGTTAATAATGACCGCATCCCAGTCCAAATTATTTTGTTTTGTTTTTCAAAACATTTATGCCTATAAATCAATTTTTTAAATCTTCACTAAATCTATTTTTCTTGGCCGTTTCTAAATTATTTTCATTGTCAATATTATTAATAATAATTATTTCCTTTACATCTTCTATTTCACTGTCAATGCGTTCACAAAATAATTTTTCTCTTTCAATCACCATTTCGTTTGCCTCTACACGATTTAATTTGTATGTATACTTTTTTATGTTCTTTTTTGAGCCTTTTAATACACCGGTTTCTATACATTTTTTATTTATAAGTTTAGTAAAGTGCTTGTCTTACCTTGTGAATAATTTTATTTTTTATTTTATTCACTTCTTCGATTGTTTGTTTAACACTTTATTTCACAATTCACGGGAAAAGCAAAGAATGTTCCAGCAATGCAGAGAACGCGTGCAAACTAAGAGACAAAATAACGATGCTTGCCCTTCAATTGTTTTTGTTATGTAACGAATTATGCGTGGACGAAAGAGAGAACCGAAATTTCGCTTACGCTTTGCGCTTTGCACTTCACACTTTTTTTGTTCAGCGCTCGTTTACCACAGGGTTTCTCAGGGAAGTACCCATTTACGCTGGTTCGCGGTGGGTTAGAGAATATACAGAGCATAAATATTTGTTTTTTTGGGTGGTTCTTTGTTCGCTTACCAGAGGGTCACTCAAGTAAGTACCCATGTGGGAAGTAGCGGGGTAGGTAGTACCCGCATGGCCAATCGCCACCTCCGGAACTGCAGGGACTTGAAAAAGCTTGTTTCAACGGTTAGCGACTTTGACAACACTTGGTAGATCAGCTTAAAAACAATTAATATTATTTGTTTGAGAGCGGTAATATTGAGAACAAAACAGTTTTTCCCACTAAAATCCATTTTCCGTCCGAACATTTCTATTGCAGCTACAAGAAGTAGTCATCCGACTTGGTCGGTTCCGACATATTTGCAGCTAGCAGTCAAAAGAAGACTCTGTGCAAAGTTTCAACTCGATAGCTTCAAAACTGAGGGACTAGTTCGCGTAGAAACAGACAGACGGACGGACAAAGCTTAATCGACTCAGCTCGTCATGCTGATCAAGAATACATATACTTTATGTGGTCGGAGATGATTCCTTCTATGCGTTGCAAACTTCTGGGCAAAATTATAATACGCTTTTCAAGTGTATAAAAATATTTCTAAATTTTAGGGCAATTTTAATCCTCGACTAATTTTGTTTGAAAAATATTTTTCTGAGCGTAGCGACCTAATAATGAAAAAACAGCAGAACGGGAATCTTGAAAGTGTAAGTTTCTTATTGATTGATTGTAATCAAATATTCAAATGCGGTACTAATATGAGCGGGGGCAGTGAGATCCGCGAACAGTAAAGATTGTTGTTCGAGCCAAAATCCTCCGCAAGCCTGTAGTATAATCCCCTCCGGATTAATCCTGTAAGATCAGCTCTACTTCGATATGATTCGACAGACTATTTATTTCGTCCAAAGTGACGATATGCTTCTCTTCATGAAGCTTCGAAATACAAGTGCAAGTGCCGCCTTTAATGGAGAGCGCACATAAAACTCCAATAACTATCGATAGAAATAACGCTGTTACAAATTAACATAAAATATCGATTGACTTCATTAATTAACATTTCAAGGGTTGACCAGATGAACTGGTTCGCAAAGCATATAACAATTAAATTATTTCAATGGTCAGTTCTGGCCAGAACAATTGTGCTTCTCTCTGTCTCCCCATTTTAATAAGACATGTTTCTCAGACCATATTCCCACAAACAATAAAGTTGATTTGCAATAAAAATGTCTTTTTAAAGGCTATACACATAACTACTTACAATATTAAAACTTCCACTTTGTTTTAAAAATCTGAGTTCCGTATAATCTATATATATAAAAGAGTTCAACCTGACTGACTGACTGACTGACTGACTGGTGACCGTCGCACAGCCGAAACCATAAGAGATAGGAAGATGAGATTTTCACAGTAGTTTTATCTTATGCTGAAAGTGAGTACTAAGAACGGATTTTGGAAAATTCTGTCGGGAAATGTGGAAAATTCGCGGAAAACTGTTGTATGAAACTTTTTTGTTTTTCATCCGATCAAGTTCAAACTCATTTTCAAAGATCTATATGAAAATTCAACAACAACTGCATACCAATCTTCCGGAAAATTTACCTCCTCTGGGTGGAAAGTGGGTGGTCAAGGTTGTTTGGACGAAACTTCAGTTGCCAGCGATTATCGCCAAACTCATTTTCAAAATTACACATAACAAAACATAAAAAAAGTGACTTTCAAATTTGTTAAAATCTATCCCCAAAGTCGGAAAATTCATGGAAAACTGTTGTATGAAACTTCTTTGTTTATTATCCGATCAGATTCAAACTCATTTTCAAAGATCTTTATGAAAATTCAACAATAACTGTGTTCCAATTTTCCGAAAAATCCCACACGGAAAAGCCGGAAAAGTGTCGGAAAAGTCTGTATGGTAAAAATTTATTTTTCATCCGATTGACTTGAAACTTGGCAAGCATAGTACGCAAAATATTCGACACGTGTTTTCCCAATTTTGAAAAACTCCCCACGTGGAAAATGGCCGGAAAATTCTGCATGAAATAAATATTTTTCACCTCATCGACTTGAATCCTGGTTTGTTAGAATAGTAAATGAAATAAATTGTGAAGTGATTTTTCGATGTTGGAAAATTTGACCCAACGGCCGGAAAATTCCTAGAAAACTTTGCATGAAAAAAACTATTTTTCACCCGATTGACTTGAAACTAGGTTTGTAGGGATGGAATACAAAATAATTAACACTAAAATTGCGTTGTGAAGGGGAAGTTTGTGGGAAGTAAGTGGGAACTGGGGGGAAGTGGGTGGGTGGGAATCGGGTGTAAAATGGAAGGGATGGGGGTGGGATGTGAGCGGGAAGTGGGTGGGATGTGGATGGGATGTGGGTGGGATGTGGATGGGATGTAGGTGGGAAGTGGATGGGAAGTGGGCGGGAAGTGGGCGGGAAGTGGGAGGGATGTGGGTGGTAAGTGGGCGGGAAGTGGGAGGGATGTGAAGGGGAAGTGGGTGGGTGGGAATCGGGTGTAAAATGGAAGGGATAGGGGTGGGATGTGAGCGGGAAGTGGGTTGTATATAGGTGGGAAGTGGTGGGATGTGGGCGTGAAGTGGGCGGGATGTGGGTGGGAAACAGGTGGAAGTTGTTTAAGAAGTGAGTGGGGAATGGGTGGAGTGGGATGGGGGTGGTAAGAACGCAGCAGCAAAGTCGTAATGGTGAAAAAGCAAAGTAGTAAAACGTTGACTTCAAGCCTATGTAGTATGTATGATTCGATTTCTGGGCTCTACAGAGGAAACAAATTTAGAGAAAATTTTTAAATTTGGTAAATATTTGACTCTCACGATTGACTTCAAACTATTTTTTGGTTCTATACTGTCGAAGGCGCAGCGAAGCGCGTCGGGTTATTTGCTAGTTGTACTATAAAAATAATGCATAGAACAAGTCGAATTTCCGCTGAACGTAAGGTTAGACAAGTAGACAAGTTCTTAGAAGGAATAGGAGAGTTAGGGAAACTGAACAGAGAAACGACACTTTGCGACAATCAATACGCCGACAGATCCCAATATTTCGGGTAAACGAACAACAATGAAATACAGTACAGCCTGCTCTACTTAGAACTGATTCTTCCATTAGACCACAAGAACAATCAGCTGACACTTTGCGTCGTTCGAGGCGCCGACAAATGCCGATTGTTCGGGTAAACGAACAACAACAGAACGCCATAGCAGGGAGGTTTTGGAAAGAAGAATTATAGAAAGGGCGAGGATAGGTTCATAGATCAGTGGTCAGAGACAATCCCACTCGAAGAATAATTGAACAAGCTAGGAATACCATTAAAAGGCAAAGTGCGCGTTTATAAGCTAGGCAGTGGGCTTTTAATGCTAAAAGAAGTTTAACTCAACGCGTCAGCCAGTATTGGGCAGATTATGAAAAACGTAGATCAGAACATATGCGTAGTGGAGCCCGTTTTAGACAACTTAGAGAAGATAGCCCTATAGGTAGAGACCGTTCGACTCAAAAAGTTAGTTTAGATACCATGATAGCAAGCTATAGTGGAATTGTCCAGCAGGGTCCCGATCAGGTTTGCATTTGCTGCAAAGGATTATGGTTTCCACACCAAGTGGGAAAATATCCCGCGAGCAAATTGAGACCAAATGTAGCGCAGAAACAGCCGCAGACATATTGCATCTGTCTGATCAATTTCCGTCTCCCAACAATAAATTCAGCTTCTGTAATACATGTCTTACGAAACATAAAATTGGGTCAAAAAACCAAAAACTTCGATTACGAATAGTCTAGATTTTCCTGACCTGCCCAAATGCTTAAAGGGATTGACACCCTTAGAAGAAAGGCGTATTTCTCCTCGCCTTCCCTTTATGATCATTAAATTATTAGGTTATGGCCGACAAAATGCAATAAAAGGAGCTGTGGTTTTTCCAATGTGGTGACATCACTTCCTAGGGCATTTCACGAAGCTGAGGTAACTCAGATTCACCTCAAACGTAGGATGGAGTATAATCATGACTTCATGGCAGAAACCATTAGGGCTTCAAAAATTGCTGCTGCAATTAGATTTCTAGTAAACATTGAGCTTTATAGGAAACATGAAATATCCGTTAACGAACAGTGGTTGTCTTTCCACATCTCCTACTCTGTTCCTTTTGCTGCATCAGCTGACGATAGGGAATTAGTTTCAGAGCTATTAGCAAGATCTGCTCAAGCCTCATCGACAGAGCAAATACATACATATATCCGTCTACCAGCTTAGATATTGAAAATATTAATTCAGGTGGTCAGGAAACATTGATGGAAAATGTCCCTGCTGAAAATGTTGCCATGCAACGAATAGTTATAGCTCCTGGGGAGGGCCAGCGTCTGTTAGATATGATTGCAGATTGTGATTCTGAGGAGCTGGCCTTTCCGACCATTTTTGCTGGCAATAAAAATGCACAGAAAGTTTTACCACCATAGTCAGGTCCGAGCTTGGAAACTTTGATAGGAGAGGATGTAGAACCTACAAGTTATTTCTGAACTATAGGAAGATGGAAATGCTTAACATAAGTAATAACACTTCAATTTGCTTACGTAAGCACAGTGCCACTCACGGCATTTCAGCTGCTACTGCCCTTAACGAAGACAGCATAGAAAACTTAATTTGCCACGATGATGGCTTTATAGTTCTTAAAGGAATTCGAACTTCACCGGCTCATTGGGAAGAGGAGAAGAAGAAAGTTATGGCCATGATTAGGCAATTTGGTCTTCCGACCTTTTTCATTACTTTCTCAGCAGCTAAGACCAGACGGGGGGAGCTTTTAGTTTTGCTTTCAAGGAACGTCGATAAAGCTGACATTTCTGAAGAAGTATCATCAAACATAAGTTTTGATGACAAATCGCGTCTAATTAGAGCAGACCCAGTTACTTGCGCTAGGTATTTTGATTTTAGGTAAAGGCAGCTTTTAAAATTGATGAAAAAGGTAGGGGGTGTTTTCGGCAGTCACCATGTTATTAAATATTGTTGGTTGGTGGAGTTCCAACAGAGAGGTTCTCCACACATTCATGGAATGTTTTGGCTGAAAGATGCTCCTCAGTGCAATTCGAATGATGCGTCGACTATTGCTCCTGTTAAATCGTTTATTAATCAGTTTATCACAACTGATACGAACAACCCAGATGTAGCTGCTTTTCTCGATTATCAAATGCATAATCATGGGCACTCATGCATACGCGAAGAATTCCATATGTTCCCATATATCCCCATACAGAAATTTTGTTCCCATATATTTTCTTAGTAATTTTGATAACTTTTTGTCTCACGATCAGCTAAACTTAAGCTACTACTGCTTATGGATCCCTATGCTTGCTGCAGCTATGTTGTCAACTACATAATCAAATCTCAAAGGGGAATTTCGGAAATAATGCGAGAGGCTCTAAGCGCGTAACAGGGGTAATGTAACTATAAAGCAGAAGTTGCAGCACATAGGAAACAGGTTATTTCCGGTGCTGAAGATTCAGCACAAGAAGCGGTTTACTGTTGTTTGGGAATGCATTTGTCCTCTAGTAGTAATGCTGATGTCTTTATTAACACTTCCCAGCCAGAGCAGCGTGTTAAAATACTTAAGCCGAGGCAACAGCTTCAAAATCTTCACCAAGAATCGACCGAAATTTTTGAAGTGGGTCTTTTAGATCATTATGTTCAGCGCCCTGTCCAGCTTGAGAGTTAATGCTTGGCCGACTTTGCAGCTTTTTATACCTTTAGCAAAAGTAAAAGAGCAACTCGGCAAGAATCTGATAACGAAGACGATGCACCCTTAGTCTCAGATAGAACAGTTTATCCCCTTTGCAATGGTAGTGACTTTATTAAAAAGAGGCTCACACCTTGCGTAATAAGATATAGGAGGAGATATATTAACACTGATAGGAAAAATTTGTTTAGGGAAATAGTAATGTTGTATCTCCCGTGGAGGGATGAGACCCCAGAGCTTATTTTAAAGGATTGCGAACTCATTTGTAATGAAAATCTGGAGTTAATTGGGCCAGTCGTAGGAAATACAATGTTTTAGCTGTAGCGAACTGGAGAATGCCCTTAATAGTGTAGCACATGAAAAGGAACAGAATAGAATTGAAAACCAGAACAGGTAGATGAGGCTTATAGAGTTTTAGGGTTGCCTGAAATAAATTCTCAATTAAATGTTTTAAATATTAATCAGTAGTGGTTGCTGGGGTGTCTTCGAAGACTGATTGGTTTTTTTTTCCCGCACAGCTTTTCGTAAGCACCTACACACAGTTAGAGGGACACGGCAGGCGAAATCCTCTGGTTCCGTAGCTGATTCGGCGATGGGGTGGGTTGTTGCCATTCCATAACTGCATCCACACAAACTTTAAAGATAGGACCTCTACGAAATTTAGATAGGGAGCTAGACTCCACGAAATCAAATCAAACGACTCCAATTAAGATCAGTAGCAAATTTACAAAAAAAAAAAAAAAAAGAGGAAAGCTATCTTCGGCTCGACCGAAGTTTATATAACCTTGGAGCATGATATATTTCTGCCAGTTTTTTAAATGGCAGCTATACGATATATTCATTCGATTTTGATCAAACTCTCTAAAATTGTGTTGAGACAGATAATATTTATAACTGAAACGCTACCATTGAAAACAAAAAAGTTTTTCTCACTAAAACTATTTTTTCGACCAATCATTCCTATGGCAGCTATATGCTATAGTCATCCGATTTGGACCAGACTTGACATA
Source organism: Lordiphosa stackelbergi (assembly GCA_018904235.1). NCBI lineage: Eukaryota > Metazoa > Arthropoda > Insecta > Diptera > Drosophilidae > Lordiphosa > Lordiphosa stackelbergi. The sequence continues at coordinate 55,264 of JAEIFU010000908.1, forward strand.
ATTATGTGTTAGCATATCATATCGATCAGTAACGAGTTTGGGAGCGATATTCATTGAAAACAAAAAAGTTTTTCATAGTAAAACTTTTTTCCAGATCTATCTTTTGTATGGCAGCTATAATATTGTATATAGTTGACCGATTTGCATAAAACTTGCTGAAATTATGTGAAAGCATAACAAATTTATAAATACCAGGTTTGGTAGCGATAGCATTGAAAAGAAAAAAGTTTTTTCTCACTAGAACTACTTTTTCAACCGATCGTTCCTATGGCAGCTATATTCTATAGTCATCCGATCCGGCCGGTTCCGACAAATGTGCAGCGTATTTGTACCAAAAGACTTTGTGCAAAGTTTGGTTACGATAGCTTTAAAACTGACGGAGGAGATAGCATAGAAACAGACGGACGGACAGACGGACATGGCTATATTAACTCAGCTCGTCATGTTGATCAAGAATATATATACTTTATGTGGTCGGAGATCTTCCTTCTAAATCTGCTCGACCAAACTTCGAGTCCTTCTGTGACGCAGTAATATTGAGTAACAAAACATAAACATCCGTACAAAAAGTAGACATCCGATCCGGTCGGTTCCGACATTTAAAATACCTCTCCAAAATAGGGTATCTAGAAACAGACAGACGGACAGACGGACGAACGGACAGACGGACAACGGACGAAAAGCTTAATCGACTCAGCTCGTCATGCTGACAAGCATGCGGTTAGGACATGTACCGCTGTTAAGGCGGCTCTTCACGCTGGGGACCAGTTCGCGCACCTCCCGGTTTGCCTGCCCACGAACCGGATCGAGCTTGTGATGCATGATCAGACCACTAGGATGTGGTCGGAGATGATTCCTTCTATGCGTTGCAAACTTCTAGGCAAAATTATAATACACTTTTCAAGTGTATAACAAGGTGAATATCAGCATAAGACGCGTATTGAGTTGGGGGCGAGGTCTAAGATGTTAAATGACACTCGCGTTCTCTACCCTACCCAACCATAATCTCCAGCGCTGCACTTTAGCGGAGATACCCTGTAAGAACTCCTCCTACCCTTTTATGTTACATGTCGCTCAGGAACAGACAAAACTTTAATAGTTCATTTCAAAAAGGTCGCCAGATAAATACAAACTCTATATAAGAGACGGCACGCTCTCTTGTTTTTGTAAACGAAACTAACAAAAGTTTCAAGAAACAACGCAAACGCTTTTTTGGATGCTTGCATTCAAAATTAACGGCCAGTTCTAAGCTCTCTCAAAAGCTGTAGCTTTTGGACTTAGAACTTTGAGCTTAAGCTAAGCTTTATGTACACCAAAATGTTGAAAACATGGAAGCTTGTTCTATTTTTACTTTCATTGTTTTTTGAGGTTCCCAACTGATTAAAACATTGATTGTATGGAAAGGCAGCTGAAGTGATGTTTTCTCCAGCGATAAGCCTACTGAAGATTCATCCGGGAGGATGATGAAACGGTACCGTATAGGCAACCAGCTCATTTTGGTGTACAATAATGCATAAGTTGTTTTTCAGTTTTGTGAACAAACACAACTTTTTCGGACCTAGAGCCAGCTAGAACTCACTAATTAGTTCATTTCAAACGTATTTTAGATTTTTGTACAGGGTTGCCCATATTCGACGGACCCATGTTTTTTTTTTTTAAAATCAAAGAAAAAAATAAAAATTTGGCGGTTGGCAATCTTAATCATTTAATTTGTTCCAAGTGATTTGTTTACATCAATTTTTGAATATGATATCTCTCAAATGGCTGCCTCTGGCGTTGATGGCGTATTGTGCCCTTTTTGCAGCATTTTCCATCGATTTCGCCAACATTTCGGCCGGAATAGCGGCTATTTCTTCACGAATGTTGTCCTTGAGCTCTTCTACGGTCCTTGGCTTGTTAACGTAAACCTTTGACTTCAAATATCCCCACAAGAAGAAGTCAGGCGGCGTCAAATCGGGCGAACGCGGTGGCCAGTCCAAATCACCACTTTTCGACATCAAACGGCCCGGAAATAATTTCTTCAGAAAATCGATTGTTATGCGACTTGTGCGGTGGAGCGCCGTCTTGTTGAAACCAGAACTGCCTCATACGCTTTCGACGAATAATTGGCATCACAAAATTGGTCATCATGTCGCGATAACGCTACTGGTTGATGGTAACAGCATGGCCATTTTCATTTTGGAAGAAAAACGGCCCAATGACCGTTTTCGCACTAACGCCGCACCAAACTGTGACTTTTTCGTCATGAAGAGGCACTTCTTGAATCTCCTGAGGATTTTCAGTGGCGTAAATATGGCAATTTTGCTTATTTACGGTCCCATTCATACATTTTTTAATACATTTTTTTAATGTTTTAAAAGCACGTTGAGTTTTCACAATTGACTTGTTCTGTTCAATGTAAATTTCAACTATTTCAGAGCGCTCGCGTGGCGTGTATTGTTCCATGGCAAAAATCTGCTTGGACTGACGCTTCAAACGCGGTATGTCATTAAGCGATCTGACATCTCTGTCAAAAGTTTTGGCGTTGCCAGATGGGTCCGTCGAATATGGGCAACCCTGTATGTGTTTTTGATAAAAAATTTGTTTTATTTGTATATGTGTGTCAAAACTGGGGAAATATTTTATGGAACGCAAAGGGGAAAAAATTTATTTTATTTTTTTTTTAATTTTTTTGTTTATATAAAATTTTTAAATTTTTTTTTTTTTTTTTGGGGTTTATAAAATTTTTTTTTTTTAGGTGAATGCCAAAGAAAATGATTTAAACTTCAATTTTTAAATTTTTTATTTCTTTTGTGGCCAATTTTTTTCAATTACTGTGCAAATAGTTTACAAGACGCCACCGCGCCTGTTCTTCTTCTAGTACTCAGACTAACGAAAATGTGTTTGTTGTTGTTGCATGCGATATTTTCTTGTATTTATGTTTTTATAGCATGTGAATATTCATGGCGACACTTGTTTTGGTTTAGGACTTTATTTTCATTACTTTACTTTTAATTCCCGTTATCAATTAAAATCTTTTTTTTGTTATTTTAAATAAACAGTCAGCGAAGCGATCACCAATTTGGTCATAGAAGAGTACTTTTACCGCTGTTCTATATATATGCACAATTGTACATACATACAAATTGGTCCCACTTGGCTGTGCTTGCGAACAAGGGGGGGAAAGAGATCAATCAAAAGACTTACATACATCCATCCATCCAAAAGCTCGATCGTTGCAAGGCCTTACAGCGCGACTTTGTTGATGTTGTTGTTGTTGGTATATGCTGTAAGGGCTTTAAGATGGTTAATTTAATGGTTTAGCTCACTTTCCTTTATATGCAAACAATATCTCTGTGGTCATCAATAGGCCTGCCATGCGCTAGTTTTTTTCTCGCACCAACAACCACACACACTTTTGATGTTACTATGTACGCACTACTAGTTGACCAAGGCTTTCGGGCTTAAAATTAATGCACTTGTGGGGGTTCTTTATTTTATAGTTTTTGGGCGATATTTGGGACGAACAAAATTTCATCCACACGACAAGAACCGGACATGGGCAACGATGATGTAATATCTAGACTGAAGGTGTGCTCGGTGGCGTTGTTTATGCGTCCAGCTGTTTTGTTGGCAGAGGCGCGCACATTTGAAATTTCAAACTGAATTCGAACATGTTGGGAGGGTTGGGACTTGCGTGCGTTAAGCGTAGTATACACTTCCACCAAAGACTTGCCAAAACAAAAATACCAAAAGTGACAATTCTTTTTTTGTGGGACAGTGTGACCAGATTGTCAGATGTATGCATGTAATATGGCCACATTGCCTAGAGCATTGTTTTTGGTTTGATTTTAAATTAACAGTTTCACATTTAATAAATACAAAGGATTAACACGCGTTCTTCACTGCATACCCCTGCCTACGGGGCCTGATGAGCAGATATGTCCAATTTAGTAATGATTAAATTCATAATTATTACCCAGTTTAAATTTGGTTGAAGTCTCACGCTGTTGTGTAGCTTCCTTTAATTTTTTTTTTTTTTTTTTTTTTTTTTTTTTTTTTTTTTTTGTGTTGGCATTGGCAAAAAAATTTATATGTTGGGTTATTAGGGATGGGGGTTTTATCGATAATTTTAAGACAAGTATTAGTGATAGTCCGATAGATAAGCGTATAGGTGTAAGGGAGTATATGGTGGTATTAGCAAGCAGTGTGGATAGGGTAACCCAAGAAGGAAGGGAAATTATTAGTGAGGGGAAATTTTGCTTAGGAGGGGAAAACGCCACCAGTCGGCAGTTATTAAAAAGATATACGACTGGGTAGTGCTGTCCCACTCACTAGGTTTCTGGGCAAGATCGGGGGGCGAGGAAAGACGTAATTAGGCATTAGACGTCTTACTCGCACCAAGGTAATTAGAAGGGCTTGGCCTTGGCCTTGAACTAGAGCAATGAACCCGAAGTTCGAAATTGGGTTACATTGCGGGATTAAGGAAAGGCGGATAAGGCTATAAAGGGGACTCAAGAGCCTAACTCAAGGGCAGTGCAAACTGGCAGGCGGTACGTGCAGATCAGCGGAGTTAAAAATATTCACAAAAAAAAAAAAAAATAAGAAAAATAAAAATAAAGTTCGTGAGAGGGTGTGCAGCCAATTGGGAAATATTTTCAAATTTTACATGTGCAAAATTCTACACAATTTTAAAAGTGAGTGATAGTGGATAAGGGAAATATGTACATATGAATGTTCATATGAAAATTTAAACATTTTCAGCGTGGTCGGACGGCTAGACTGGCCACGTCCCTTTTTTCCGGCACCAGCCCATGAAGTGATTATCCCGCTCACAACAAGTTGGTCCCTGAGGAAATGTGCGTCACCCAATTCGAGAGGATATAAATAAATACAGAGTGAGTCCGTTTCATGCCTCTGAGGGAAAACATCCTGGTGAAGGCCGTTTTTGGTGGACAGACATAAATGCCCGCTGAAAAAAAAAAAATGTATGAAAGAAGCCATACGTTGCAAGACCGCTAGATGATCGCACAAAAATTCCACCAACCAAAAATTTTCTTTTTGATATGAGCTCCAACACTGAGCTGACCGCTTGAGCCCAGTAAAGCGAAGATCAAATTTAAATTAAATGTACATGAGGCCACATAAAGACAAAAAAAAAAACATATTTAAGCATATGTAACAATATGGCCATCCGCTTGTAAACTTCCATTCAATTTTCACCAACAATTCTACATATTAATTATATTCGTTTAGTAGGAAAACTTATTGGCATATCAAACACTTAAACCTATATACTTATACTTATTTATATCTATCCATGCACATTCCATTTAAATCACAATTTTGTTTGTAATTGTCCATCGTCCTTCGTTCTTCGGTCCGGGATAGAGTAAGCCTCGAATGTCGAAAGGAGGCGTATCTTTTCGCTTTGAACTTGAACCCTTGTTTTGTGTCCTGTCCCTCAAACCGTCCCTTGGAGCTCCATCAGGATAGGTAGGATGTTGATTCGCACACCTGTAAATTGGTAAAAAAAAATTTGGTAATTGACTAAAATATATAAAAAGTTATTTTTGTGAAAACATACGCACCTTGAAGGGAAATTTACCCGAGGAAATCTGTCTTGAGCCGTAGTTTGAAGTGCTGAAGGGCAAAAAAATATTAAAATTGAGAATAAAATAAGTTCTTTTTGTGATTTGAAAATACTAGGTGAGATTAAGGATTGTATTAATTGAATTATGCAAGAGAATTTTGTTAGAATTTTAAGAAATATAGAAATGTTAAAATTTGTTTGAAAAAAAAATGATTGGTTAATTTTGTAGGTCAGGGGAGGGAGTATGCGACGCTAGCCTGGATTAGAGAAGGTTAAATCCTGGTGTTAAAATGGGTGATGTCTCCAAATCCGAGAAGGAGCATCACAGGAAGGGTGGGAGCGCGGTGACAGATCCATCTGTGTCGCCAGCCTGGGATCTTTTTTTTTGTTATTGATGTCCATTGTTTCGATTTGCTTTCTGTAAAGTTTTTTTTTGTTGTTTTAGTGATGAGGTTATTGTCGTTCGGATTGTGTGAACTGCGGGCAGGGAAGAACCCCCTCTTGAGATGACTCCCAGCCGCCATCCCCCCAATTTTTTTTTTTTTTTTGCTATAGAGGGCTTCAAATGTTATTTGTGTTACATGGCGGGGTTTTCGTTGGGACAATTTGTTTGTAATTAAAACGTTTTTGGGCTGGCAGATGATTGCTGTTGGGTTTCAATATAATCCTGCTAGGCCTGTTGTTTGTGTGGGGGGGAAAAAAAGATTGAAAAGAAAGGAAGATTTTTTTTTTTTTTTTTGGGGATTTTTTTATTTTTTTTATAGAGGAAGTATAAAATTTTTTTTTTTTTTTTTTTTTTTTTTTTTTAAATGTGTGTGTTGTTTTTTGTTTTTTTAAAATTAACTTTTGGGGGGGAGTGGCGGCAGCGCAGCGGGGAACGGGGGGGGGGCCCGACGGGAAAGGCATCGCCGGCACTGCGCTCTCCGCTCTAGTTACGTACACAGTGTTAAGTCAGTTCGCCTCATTTGTCGCCGTCTGTTGGACTGTTAATGACTTGCTCCCATGTTAAGCGCGCTTATCGCTCTAACTGTTGCTTTCGAGTTCATATTTCGAAGAGGGGCGCATAATGAGTTTATGGTATTAGCAAACAAGTAATGCACCTGTTGTTGACTTGTTGGATCAATGTTTATAACACAATATATATAAATTTAATATAATTCATAATATTTTTGTTCTGTTAAATGCAATTATATTACATACATACACTAATATTGAATACTCCTTCACTTATATTTACAGTTGACGGATGATCTTACCACCGTAGCACGCTTCAATTAAAATAATTGTGCAAAGTTGGATTTTTCTTTTCATTTTAATTTTCGGTACTTTAAGACGATATTTCACATAAGTGACTATATTTGATAAGTTAGTTACTTTTCAAAATTATAAAAACCAAATAATTTTTATAAATATAAATAAGAGCGAATCAAATGAATATTAATATAAAAATAATATTTAATCAACATTAAAGAATTGTGTTATCTATTATTGTTTCTGGGCTTAGGAAATGTCTAACTTATATTTGCACCATTATTACGAACCAAGTATTCCAAATCGTGACTTTACTCACTTGTGACGAATACTGACGCGCAGTGGGAATACGATTACATGGCAATGCTACGAAAGAGTAAGTGGAGTGTAAGAAAACCAAACTAAGCCAAGTAACGTTGTAAAATTATCTAAGTTGGAAAATGGCAGAAATGGATGCAAACAATCTAAATTCAAGGTAAATTAAATATTTATTACATTTGGTGACGGATTAAACATACAAAATATATCCCAGAAGTGGGGTTTTTTTTTGGCTGCCACAAGAGCTCATGCAGCTTGGTCTGTTCTCATGCACATCTCCACCCACCGGTACCCATTCACCGGTTGAACTCTTGTTTTTTTTATACACTTGAAAAGGGTCGAAGTCGCTAACCGTTGTGACAAGCTATTTCAAGTGTATCAAAACTTCGGTGCAGACGAAGTTAGCTTTGCCTTTCTCGTTTTTTTTTTTTTAAATTTGGCGAAAGGAAATGATCAAAAATTAACCACCCACCCAACCACCCACCCACCGATAGAATGTTTTATTCAACAATTGTGTTCGTTCAATGAAGCAGAAGCCAACAACTGGAGTAGGATTGAGATGGTGTTGGTTGTATATATGTACATATCAGTTCTACGTTACACCAAAGACTTATGGATACTATAGATGACGCATGTGAAACAAAAACCAGTTTCAGTTGGGAGCTGCCGTGGTATCTATTTATGTTTTGTCTTTGGTTCGACTTATATGTACAGTAGAGCGGTCCCCATGTATATGAAATTTTTAAGGTCATGCTCTCACCCCCCTATCTGATACTTTTTTATGTATAATTAGCGTAAATAAAAACAAAAGTTAAAAAAGTCGAGTTTTAACGGGCACGAATGGAGTCTAAAGTTTTTGTAAATAACTCATACGCAGTGTTGCCTATTATCATCTATTTTTTTCAGTTATATATAGTCGGCGATGATTTTATTTAAAAACTTTTCAAATTTGTAAATATTTTATTTCCACAATTGTAGTGTGATATGCACACATATAGAGTACCCACTGTACTCAGTACATTCCATTAAATATATAAATACATTGTATACACTTTGTTGCAATGTCCAAAAGAGCCAAGCACATTTCAAGTGCAAAGTAATACGATCATTTGTTGGGCAACTAACACATAAACGCAGCGTCAGCATAACTGAGCATGGCCAGCGACGCGGCCAATATACTTTGCTTATGTGCACACATGGTACAACTACACAAGGTACGGCATTCAGCTGAAAAATGTGGCCCAAGCGCTTTGCTGAGAGTGCGAAAGAGAGGGAGGGTGAGAGCGAGAATCAACGGCGCACATGCACACAAATTAAATATGTGTGTATGTGTGTGCATTAAAAAATGTATCTACATACGTAAGTATGTACACATTTTCTGTTGTGATGAAACAACATTAATAACAACAAAACGACAAGTGCAGACAGTGCATAAGTATGTCAGCATTTTATTTCCAAGAACACAACAACATGGCACTGCACTCTGCACTAAATATGAATATGTACATATTTTTTGCAACGCAGCAACATCAAACCAAAAACGAGATCAATTCACTCTAAAAACCCACCCCCCAAATGTGCATTAAGCAACAACAAAAAGAATAAACAAGTGCAAGCACTTTATTAAATATAAATACATTTTTTTGTGAAGCGACAACAACAAAACAACTACGACTACTAACAACTACCGCATACTAACATTATGTGGCCCGAGCCGAGGCCGCAGCCAGCGAGTGCCGTACCTTATTGGTTGTACCATGTGTGCACAGATCATCCTCTCCAATACATATATATTTACATAGAACACAGGCGCTCTGCTGTCGGCGTATTCCGACGGCATCGCCGCTTGACTTAGAATAAGCAGGCAGTTGCGATCGAAATGCAAACCAAAAAGAATAAATCCTGAGTGCGCTAAGCGCCTCAGCCACACCAAAAATCTACTGTTCCTTTTTTCCAAATACTTATATGGTAACATATGGTTACCAAAATAACCGGACCAGGTCATAGTTTGACAACGAACGACATTCCTTTGCAACTCACCACATGGCGACCGTGACAGATGTCACCACATTGCGACCAGTGACATCCGGACTTTAAAAGAAAATTACACCGTGACATCCACACTTCGGCATTACATGGCGATGAGAAAATAAAACAAAATCTGCTTCAACTTTAGCAACATAAAACAAGTAAGCCAACCCACGCCCAATTTTAAAATCCAGTCCGAGCCAATAACTGTCGAACTGAAGGAAGAAAAATAACAGCCTGTGCGACCGGCACCGGCATCGCCCGAAACCAAAGGGCCCCGGACATCAGCAGCAGCTGAAGGAAGACTACACCCGCAAAATATTATAAATTAAATAAAAAAATGTAAAATATGATAACCAAAAATTGTAAGACAAATTGTTCTTTTGAGCTGTATACGAGAACGGCCCGAAAAATTTTAAGAAGGCAGGGAAATATGTACACAAACTGCAAAAAAAAACAAGTAAGACCGTTGCAGTCGAGTAGCCCGACTTCAATATACCCTGTACAATTGACAACGAGAGCGTAAGTTAAAGTCGGCTCTAACCGACTTCGACGACCCGTTAGTCATGAAAAAACATGTTAAATTGTGCTCCTGCGTTCCTTAGGGTGACCATCCGAAGAGTGCGGTGGAGGGGGCTTGGTTCGCTTTTTTGCTCATAACTTCTGAACCGTTCATCCGATTTTTATCATTTCTTCGGCAAATCGATTTATTTTTCTAATTACTAACTATCTCTAGAAAGAATGAATCGTCTATCTTTAAAACTGTGGGAGATATAACGTTTTTTCCAAATTGCGGGGGGCGGGAGGGGGCGTGGAGGGGGCGTTGATCCATGCTAGCGATTCACCTTTCTCATATTTATTGGCCCCAAAAATTGTGAAACATGAAAATATATATTTATATAAGAATTTAAAAATATTTTTGAATCTGGCGCCAAAGAAAACAGAGCATACTTGTAGGGGCACCTATGTTAAGGTTGTCAAATATATGTTGGCTTACTAAAAAAATATACTAGATTGTCGAGGTGTACTTAGAAATGCGCGCATAACTTCGTCAAACGGTATCCAAATTCATTGGGACAACAACCGTTCAACGAAGAATTAAATGGGCTTTTATAATAAATTTTAAGAACAAATCGCATAGAATAAAATAGTAAAACCAGTGATGGTCAAAGTACAAATTTCTCAAAAAAAAAAAGGAAAATGACAGATCTGTAAACCGCATTTCTCAGCCATCGCGTTAAATTAGTCAAATCATTGATTAAAATGTATTAGATTCCTCTCGTCGCTACCGGAATTGATAAGGATATGAACAATCGGACGGTCCATTCACGAGTTATATCTATTTAAGTGAGGTACAAAAGCAAAAGCGGTTTTTGGACCATAACTTCAGATTTGATGGGGTGTTAGGAGAAAACCAAGTATGAGAAAAGCTATACCAACAATATGTACTGGGTCTCGTGAAAAGTATGTGCAGATTTTTTTTTTTTTGTAACACTGTGTTATTAATTAAAAATCAAAATTTTGCATATAAAAGTAAAAAAAAAAAATCCAAAAAAACCGAAAATATATTCAAAAATAAAAAAAAAAAAATATTAAATTTTATTTAGTGAGTCTATATCTGAGCTTATTAAATTTGATATTTTATCACATCATAAATCATGGGTTGGTTTGGTTCAGACGACACCCAGTCTAAGGAAAATACGGCCAATGTGGTCAATAATGTAAAGATAATAGATCACACAGATGATATACAATCCCTGTGGATTTTACTCCTAATATTGACAATAGCCAGCGTAGGCCAGTTTTTGTTAACCCTTTACGTAAAACACAACAAAATTATTAAGAAAAGATACATTAGCAGAGCAAATGACTTAGATAGAGTCTAAAATGTCACAAAAGCAAGAACAAAAATAATCAGTTCAAATTAATAATAAAGATTGCCAAAACGCGATAAAAATGAAACCTAAAAAGAAAGGCGGCATAAGAAAGAAAATGCTAGCAAGAATTGCGGAAATACGCGAAATTCTACAATCCACTACGTGGGAGGAATCACACGACCTCCAAGAAGAATTAATATTTCTTAAAAGAGAAAACAGAAAACAGGAAAGGTATAAACAATCCCGTACCAGAAACAAAACCCAAAAACGTTAGGTCACTGACACAGGAAAATATTACAAAGACACCCCCAAAACCCAAAGAATTACCAAAATACGCAAAGTCATGCCCAGCGGACTGCCAAGGTCCGCTGTACACAGCAGCTTGCGAGTATACTTGTACATACACGCAATAGTAAATTCCTATAATGGAATGGCAAGATATTGCGAAGAGTATAAACGAAATTAGGACAAAGTTCGAAAAATCATATAAAAGCCTAACCCAAAAAAGACCTGTACAAGAGGTTACGGTTCAAAAGCATGCAACCATATTGGTTAGCTGCTTTAATGAGGCAAGAAAAATAATATACGATCACAAAGACAAGTTAACAAACAAACATTGGTCTAAGGTATCTAAAGTTTTAATCAAGTTACGATCAAACTTAATAACTGTAAAAATAAGACACCATTTGGACATTTCAATTCCAACTATCCTAAATACAGACCTAACAATCGAAACAGGTGAACAACCAGAATCGATAGATCAAGAAATAATTGATTCTGATGATGAATCAGAAACAGAACTATATGAAAAAGATTTACACGATTTGACAATTCCAGCCGTAATAACATTACCTGAGTTGTCTGATCAAGAAGATTCAAATTCAACTTCTAGTGTAATAGAAAAAAAACCAATCACAATGACCGACACATCAATTGCCGACAGGGCATATATACGAAATCGCCCAAGCAATTCCGGAATTCGACGGAAAAAAATTGAATTTACAACGATTTTTAACAGCAGTAAAATTGGAAAACCTTACTAAAGGACCATATGAAAAAATCGCTGTTGAAATAATAAAATCAAAACTAATCGGCCCAACTCTTTATAGAGTCCAAAATGAAACAACAATTGCCGCAATTATCAAAAAACTTCAGGATACAATTGTTGGCGAATCATCAGATGTAGTAAAAGCCAAAATGGCTAACGTTTCCCAAAAAGGAAAAACAGCCACGCAATTCACCAACGAAATCGAAAACTTAAACGTAAATTGTTGGAATCATCGTATATAGATGAAGGCTTAACGGCAGAACATGCCGATACTTTCAGCACTAAGGAAGCCATAACAACAATGATCAGAAATTGTGAGAATGGTAAATTAACGAGAAAGGCAAAGCTAACTTCGTCTGTACCGAAGTTTTGATACACTTGAAATAGCTTGTCTCAACGGTTAGAGACTTCGACCAAACTTCGCAGATCAGCTTAAAAACATTACATATTACCCATGACCTTGTTTGAGAGCAGTAATATTGAGAACAAAACAGTTTTTCTTACTAAAAACCATTTTCCGAACGAACATTTGTATGGCAGCTACAAGAAGTAGTCATCCGATCCGGTCGGTTCCGACATATTAGCAGCGTGCAGTAAAAAGAAGACTCTGTGCAAAGTTTCAGCTCGATAGCTCCAAAACTGAGGGACTAGTTCGCGTAAAAACAGACAGACGGACAGACGGACAGACGGACAGACGGACGGACAAAGCTTAATCGACTCAGCTCGTCATGCTGATCAAGAATATATATACTTTATGTGGTCGGAGATGATTCCTTCTATGCGTTGCAAACTTCTGGGCAAAATTATAATACACTTTTCAAGTGTATAAAAACCATACTTGAGGCAGGCACATTCAAAACAATGAATGAAGCCGCGTGAACCTAAACAACAACAGAAACTATAATAATATTTCCTTGTGCAATAGAAATTCGGAAAACCAACAAGCATCTTTAGGTACTCAAAACCAACAAAAACCATATTCAGCATCAATCCGAAACTTAATGTTTTTATAAAAATTAAAAATGAAAACACAAACAAAAATCTTACTCTACTAATCGACACAGGTGCAGACATATCAATTTTAAAAGAAAACTCTGATAACTATACAAATGTAGATCAAAATAATATTATAAAACGAGAGCGTAAGTTAAAGTCGGCTCTAACCGACTTCGATATACCCGTTACTCAAGAAAAAACATGTTTAACAGTGTTCCCGCGTACCTTAGTGTGACCATCCAAAAAGTATGCAACATATTTTTAGGGTGGTAGCGGGGAGGGCTTGGTTCACTTTTTTGCTTATAACTTGAGAACCGCTCATCCGATCTTTATTATGATTCATTTTGCTAATTACTAACTATCTCTAGAAGGAACGAATCCTCTATCTTTAAAACTGTAGGAGATATAACTTTTTTCCAAATTCCGGGGGCGGGAGGGGGCGTGGCCAAAATTTGAAACAAACTTGATCTGCGTGCAGATAAAAGAAGCATTTGTCCCATACATGTCAAACCTCTATCTCTTACCATCTCTGAGATCTAGGTGTTCATACAGACAGACGGACGGACGGACGGACGGACGGACGGACGGACGGACAAGGCTAAATCGACTCGGCTGTTGATGCTGATCAAGAATATATATACTTTATATGGTCGGAAATGATTCTTTCTGCCTGTTACATACATTTGCACGACTTTAGTATACCCTTTTTACTCTACGAGTAACGGGTATAAATATCAGGAATAGGTGAAGGCATAACCGACTCCAAAGGTTTTGCTTTCGTTGAACTAAGAACAGACGATTATATAATACCATATAATTTTCATTTGGTATCACCCAATTTTCCTATACCAGGTGATGGCATTCTTGGTATGGACTTCATTGAAAATTACAATGGCTTATTGGATATAAATCCACACGAATACAGATTTTTCCTCCGTCCAAATAACATTGACTCTGAAATTTCAATTCCAATTGTCCATTCAAATGATTCAAATGCCACCATTCTACCAGCAAGATCCGAAACAGTACGTCAAATAAATGTGATTACAAAAGATGATCATATTCTCATTCCGAATCAAGAAATAGAAGATGGTATATATATTGCAAACACAATAACAACTTCAAAAAATGCTTACGTCCGAATTTTAAACACAACTAACAATACGGTAATGGTTAATCTCAATAAAGTCAAAACTGAGTCATTACAAGAATATGAAATATTCAACATCAGTTCAAAAGAAAGAGAAAAACAAGTTATGAAAAAATTGTCTAAAAATTTTCCAACACTATTCAAAGCAACTCTGACAAAGTTATGCACAAAATACGTCGATATATTCGGACTTGAAACCGAAGCAATAACTACAAATAATTTTTATAAACAAACATTAAGAAAAAAAGATGATGAACCAGTCTATATAAAAAACTATAGAATACCACATAGTCACAAAGAGGAAGTCGAAAAACAAGTCAAAAAACTAATCGAAGATAATATAGTTGAACCTTCGGTATCAGAACACAATAGCCCACTAATACTTGTTCCAAAAAAGGTTTGCCCAATTCAACAGAAAAAAGATGGCGTTTAGTAAATGATTACCGCCAAATAAACAAAAAATTGCTGTCTGATAAATTTCCGCTACCAAGAATTGACGATATACTCGATCAATTAGGCCGAGCCAAATACTTCTCGTGCCTAGACTTAATGTCTGGATTCCATCAAATTGAACTAGAAGAAAGTTCAAGAAATCTCACTTCGTTTTCAACGAGCAACGGCTCTTATCGTTTCACACGATTACCATATGGCTTAAAAATAGCTCCAAATTCATTTCAGAGAATGATGACAATTGCATTCTCAGACCTAGAACCATCACAAGCTTTTCTATACATGGATGATTTAATAGTAATCGGCTGTTCCAAAAATCATATGGTTAAAAACCTTAGAAACGTTTTTGATCTATGTCGAAAATATAATCTTAAATTACATCCTGAAAAGTGTTCTTTCTTTATGCATAAAGTGACTTTCCTAGGTCATAAATGCACTGATAAAGGTATCTTACCTGATGATAAGAAATATGATGTTATTCAAAAATATCCAGTCCCAACAGACGCAGACAGTGCTAGACGATTTGTCGCATTCTGCAATTACAACAGAAGATTTATAAAAAACTTTTCCGAATACTCACGTCACATAACGAGATTATGTAAAAAGAATGTAAAATTCGAATGGTCCGATCAATGCCAGAAAGCATTTGAATATCTAAAAAACCAACTAATGAATCCTACACTACTACAATATCCTGACTTCAGCAAAGAATTTTGCATAATTACAGATGCTAGTAAGCAAGCATGCGGTGCTGTTTTAACACAAAATTATAATGGAATTCAACTTCCAATTGCATACGCATCACGCTCATTCACCAAGGGTGAAAGCAATAAAAATACAACAGAACAAGAATTAACAGCAATTCACTGGGCAATAAAATATTTTCGTCCATATGTATATGGCAAACATTTCACTGTCAAAAAAAACAACAGACCCCTCACTTATTTGTTTTCAATGGTAAATCCAAGTTCAAAACTAACTCGAATGAGGTTAGAATTAGAAGAGTACCAAAAATAGAATTTTTTGAAAAGAAATAAAAAAATATATTTATTTTCCATTTTTTATGATTTTTTTTTTTTTATAAAAAAAGTGCTGCAGTCGAGTGCCCCGACTACAAAATACCCTGTACCCTCTACACTATGCTATCCTTAACACTAACTGAAATACCATTATGGTGACTATATATAGTCTCAAAAGTCCTGGCACTAATATCTTCTGTCGATATATTTGAAAATGCCCAATCAATGTGGGAGTCAGAATCGGTTGTGGGCGTATTCAAATCTAATAAAGATCTAAGTCCCTTACTAATTAAATTATTATATATTGGCCTACACCTTCCAAATTCTGCTAAACATAAATTAAAATCTCCTAATATAATGGAATTGTCACCCAAAAACTCATTTTGTCGAAAAATATCCTCAAGTTCAGTTTGAAATTTTGCTATCGGATAAGTCGGACTTTTATATAAAACTAAAATTCCTATAGACTTGTACTTAAAAATAGCATGCTCAAAAACTGCTAATCCATCTAAAATTCTTCCACTAACGCAATGGGAAATACCGCTCACAATATCATTATTTATATAAATGATAATGCCCCTTTTGGAGCGCTCAGTTCCCTGACAGTCCAACCTGAGCACAACAGAAAATCCAGGAATCTCAACATTTTCATTAGGGTGAGTCCAAGACTCAACAAAACACAAAATGGAACACTGAAGCATTAGTCTGTCCGATCGAATGTCTTCAATATGACAGTGTATGCTTTCAGTGTTGTGGAAGAAAATTTCTACTTTGGAACTGTTAAACAGATGGTCATAGTGCGTAGTTAGTTTGTTTATAGACCGCAACTTTTCTAACTGATTTTGGACTTTATCGTCACTTCTGGGAGGATTGGGAGCACGAAAATTGCCTATAATAAAGAGACCTGAGGAATTGGTTGCTCGACTGCAAGCTACGTATAAGTGGGCACGCTGCATACGATTACTAGTGTGGACCACCACTTTGCTGTAAGTTGCCCCCTGACTTTTGTGAATGGTTATGCCTTCTGCAGGTACCACTGGAAATTGTTTGCGGTCAATTGTAACTTGCTCATTGTTCCTGTATTGGAAATTTTTTACTGTTTTCTGAATTGGGGTCCATGAAGATTCTGTTGGATGAGTATACTTTGAGCGAGCAATTGCTCCTACACTATCCTCCGAAAATTTTATCCACAAATTAGAAGGAGAGTTGGATAAATCGAGATCTATCTGCATTAATATGCCTGTTGCCCCATTGACTAACCCGTCCCCAGTATCTATATTGACCGTAATCATGTATTTAGCTGTGGTCTTTAATATAAGTGAATAACAAAGGCCTTGTGAATCGGACGTCTTGAAACTTTTAACTGCATCTACAATAGTGGCCCTATTTGCTGCATTTAAATGGGTTGCTTTAATAAAGTCATCGGCGGTAGAAATATATTGATCAGTGGAAATCGAGTTTAGCTTTAAGGTATTGTAATTATCCACCTCCACATTAGTGCTAAATAGATGAATCGCATCATCGGGCACTTGTGAAGGCTGACATATGCGACTGCAGATAAGTTCAGTATCTCCGGTTGTCATATTTCCCGATGCCATATTATTTAAAGCAGAAGCAAATATTTGGTCCTCCCGTTGACGCATAATTTCTGTGAGCTCAAAATACTTAAAGAGGTCCCACAGCGATGAACCGAAAATGGCATTGTAGGGATCAGACGAGTTGGATTCAAAAATCCACCGATCACCTACAGGCGGTAGCTGCCGTAGGTCCCCAAAGACTATTACAGAAATACCACCAAAGGGAGAAGTATTTTTGAAAATTTGTTTTAGTCGGGCGTCTATTTGGGAAAACCTCTTTGAGCCCACCATCGAAATTTCGTCAATAATAATTAATTTAAGGTCAATCAACCTTGAATGTAAAGTATTAACTAAATCATGACTTAAGGCCCTCAAGTCAGAACCTGATTGGTTTAGAGGAAGTGAGAGCATGGAATGTAGCGTGGAACCACTGATTCCGAATGCTGCTTTCCCCGTGGGTGCGCCCAATAGAATTTTAATTGATGACGGATCGGTTCCGGGCCTTTTATTGTACATAACGGACAAGGACTGAAAGATTGCTAAAATTAAGCGACTTTTTCCGACACCAGCACCTCCGCCAACAAATTCGTAATAACGCGATTTGTTTTTGGCATTGTGCAAAACGTGCGTGAGATAAGTCTTCTGCTTTAAATTAAGGGATCGAACTATGTTTGCCAAGTTGTTTGGCGAAATCAACGGTGGTAGTTGTATTAGTCGGACATTACCCTCCCCAGAATCCGAATGATCGCTGTTCTGGTTAATATTTAAAACATTTAATTGGGAATTTATTTCAGGCAACCCTAAAACTCTATAAGCCTCATCTACCTGTTCCTGGTTTTCAAATCTATTCTGTTCCTCTTCATGTGCTACACTATTAAGGGCATTCTCCAGTTCGCTATCATCTAAAACATTGTATTTCCTCCGACTGGCCTCAATTAACTCCAGATTTTCATTACAAATGAGTTCGCAATCCTTTAAAACAAGCTCTGAGGCCTCATCCCTCCACGGGAGATACAACATTACTATTTCCCTAAAAAAATTTTTCCTATCAGTGTTAATATTAAATCTCCTATATCTTATTACGCAAGGTGTGAGCCTCTTTTTAATAAAGCCACTACCATTGCGAAGGGGGTAAACTATTCTTTCTGTGACTATAGGTGCATCGTCTTCGTTATCAGATTCATGCCGAGTTACTCTCTGACTTTTGCTAAAGGTATAAAAAGCTGCGAAGTCGGCCAAGCATAAACTTTCAAGCTCGACAGGGCGCTGAACATAATGATCTAAAAGACCCACTTCAAAAATTTCGGTCGATTCTTGGGGAAGATTTTGAAGCTGTTGCCTCGGCTTAAGTATTTTAACACGCTGCTCTGGCAGGGACGTGTTTATAAAGACATCAGCATTACTGCTAGAGGACAAATGCATGCCCAAACAACAGTAAACCGCTTCTTGTGCTGAAATTTCAGTACCGGAAATAAACTTGTGGCCTATGTGCTGCAACTTCTGCTTTATAGTTACATTACCCCTGTTAATCTCGCTTAGAGCTTCTCGCATTATTTTCGAAATTCCCCTTTGAGATTTGTTTATGTAGTTGACAACATAGCTGCAGCAAGCATAGGGATCCAGAATAAACTGAATATCAATATTCGCTCGCTGCATCAAAAGAAGGTGAGGGTTATAGGCGTTAAGTTTAATGGCTGCAAATGATCTTTTCAAAAATATTTTTGGCTTTTTTAAGCTTGACCTAAGCGCATTGATGTAGTGCTCGTAGCTTAAGTTTAGCTGATCGTGAGACAAAAAGTTATCAAAATTGTTAAGAAAATCTATGGTCTCAGAATCAAAAGTGCTTTCCAAAAAGTTTTGAATCTTATGAAAATTTTCCCGATGAACATCCACGTTTTGCGTATTTTCATCTAATGGGAACAAAATTTCTGTATGGGGCATGGGAGGATATGGAATTCCGAACCTACAAATCTGTTTCGACCTAACTTCGCGTCTGCATGAGTGCCCATGATTGTGCATTTGATAATCAAGAAAAGCAGCTACATCTGGGTTGTTCGTATCAGTTGTGATAAACTGATCAATAAACGATTTAACAGGGGCCATAGTCGACGCATCATTCAAATTGCACTGAGGAGCATCTTTCAGCCAAAACATCCCATGAATGTGTGGAGAACCTCTCTGTTGGAACTCCACCCGCCAATAATATTTAATTACAGGGTGACTGCCAAAAACACCCCCTACCTTTTTCATCAATTTTAAAAGCTGCCTATACCTAAAATCAAAATACCTAGCGCAAGTAACTGGGTCTGCTCTAATTAGACGCGATTTGTCATCAAAGCTTAAGTTTGAAGCTACTTCTTCAGAAATGTCAGCCTTATCGACGTTCCTTGAAAGCAAAACTAAAAGCTCCCCCCATCTGGTCTCAGCTGCCGAGAAAGTAATGAAAAAGGTCGGAAGACCAAATTGCCTAATCATGGCCATTACTTTCTTCTTCTCTCCTTCCCAATGAGCCGGAGAAGTTCGAATTCCTTTAAGAACTCTAAAGCCATCATCGTGGCGAATTAAGTTTTCTATGTTGTCTTCGTTAAGAGCAGTAGCAGCTGAAATGCCGTGAGTGGCACTGTGCTTACGTAAGCAAATTGAAGTGTTATTTCTTATGTTAAGCATTTCCATCTTCTTATAGTTCAGAAATAACTTGTCGGTTCTACATCCTCTCCTATCAAAGTTTCTAAGCTCGGACCTGACTATGGTGGTAAAACTTTCTGTGCATTTTCTTTTATTGCCAGCAAAAATGGTCGGAAAGGCCAGCTCCTCTGAATCACAATCTGCAATCATATCTAACGGACGCTGGCCCTCCCCAGGAGCTATAACTATTCTTTGCATGGCAACATTTTCAGCAGGGACATTTTCCATCAATGTTTCCTGACCACCTGGATTAATATTTTCAATATCTAAGCTGGTAGACGGATCTATTTGCTCTGTCGATGAGGCTTGGGCAGATCTTGCTAATAGCTGTGAAACTAATTCCCTATCGTCAGCTGATGCAACAAAAGGAACAGAGTCGGAGGTATAGGAAGACAACCACTGTTCGTTAATGGATATTTCATGTTTCCTATAAAGCTCTGTGTTTACTAGAAATCTAATTGCAGCAGCAATTTTTGAAGGCCTAATGGTTTCTGCCATGAAGTCATGATTATACTCCATCCTACGTTTGAGGTGAATCTGAATTACCTCAGCTTCGTGAAATGCCCTAGGAAGTGATGTCACCACATTGGAGACGGGAATCGGGACATTAACCACAGCTCCTTTTATAGCATTTTGTCGGCCATAACCTAAAGATTTAATGATCATAAAGGGAAGGCGAGGAGAAATAAGCCTTTCTTCTAAGGGCGTCAATCCCTTTAAGCATTCTGGCAGGTCAGGAAAATCTAGACCATTCGTAATGGAAGCTTTTGGTTTTTTGCCTAATTTTATGTTTCGACTACAGGTCTTACAGAAGCTGAATTTATTGTTGGGAGACGGAAATTGATCGGACAGATGCAATATATCTGCGGCTGTTTCTGCGCTACATTTGGTTTCAATTTGCTCGCGGGATATTTTCTCCACTTGGTGTGGAAACCATAATCCTTTGCAGCAAATGCAAACCTGATCGGGACCCTGCTTGACAATTCTATTATAGCTTGCAATCATGGTATCTAAACTAACATTTTGAATCAAACGGTCTCTACCTGAAGGGCTATCTTCTCTAAGTTGCCTAATACGGGCTGCATTACGCATATTTTCCGATCTACGATTTTCATAATCTGCCCTATACTGGCTGACGCGTTGAGTTAAACTTCTATTAGCATTAAAAGCCCCTTGCCTAGCTTGTAAACGCGCACTTTGCCTTGCAATTGTATTCCTAGCTTGTTCAATTATTCTTCGAGTGGGATTGTCTCTGACCACTGATCTTTGAAACCTATCTCTAGCTCTTTCAATAATTCTTCTTTCCAAAACCTCCCTGTTTCGTGCGTGCGATTCGGTGTTCTGTCGTTGTTCGTTTACCCGAACAATCGGGATTTGTCGGCGCCTCGAACGACGCAAAGTGTCAGCTGATTGTTCTTGTTGTCTAATGGAAGAATCAGTTCTACGGGCAGCACGTTGTACTGTATTACGTTGTTGTTCGTTTACCCGAACCATCGGGATTTGTCGGCGACTCGAACGACGCAAAGTGTCAGCTGATTGTTCTTGTTGTCTAATGGAAGAATCAGTTCTACGGGCAGCACGTTGTACTGTATTACGTTGTTGTTCGTTTACCCGAACCATCGGGATTTGTCGGCGACTCGAACGACGCAAAGTGTCAGCTGATTGTTCTTGTTGTCTAATGGAAGAATCAGTTCTACGGGCAGCACGCTGTACTGTATTTCGTTGTTGTTCGTTTACCCGAACTACCGGGATTTGTCGGCGACTCGAACGACGCAAAGTGTCAGCTGATTGTTCTTGTTGTCTAATGGAAGAATCAGTTCTACGGGCAGCACGCTGTACTGTATTTCGTTGTTGTTCGTTTACCCGAACTACCGGGATTTGTCGGCGACCCGACGACGCAAAGTGTCAGCTATTGTTCTTGTTGTCCTTTTGGAAGAATCAGTTCTACGGGCAGCACGCTGTACTGTATTACGTTGTTGTTCGTTTACCCGAACTATCGGGTTTTGTCGGCGTATTGATTGTCGCAAAGTGTCGTTTCTCTGTTCAGTTTCCCTAACTCTCCTATTCCTTCTAAGAACTTGTCGACGCTGACTGTCAAGAAGTTGTTCAGCTTCACTATATTCTGTATTGGCCCTTCGCTCCCTTTGTGACGCTGCATTTTGTTCCCTCTCATGATTAGCCCTTTCTATATTCGACCTATTTAACTGATTCCTAGCCCTTTGGATTTGAGCCCTACGTGAAGCGGAAATTCTACTTGTTCTAGGCATTATTTAATATAGTACAATTATACGAAATTTGGGTTTTTGAAAAAGAGTGCAAGTTCTAATATTGTAAGTAGTTATGTGGATAGCCTTTAAAAAGACTTTTCTATTGCAAATCAATTTTATTGTTTGTGGGAATATTGTCTGAGAAATAATATGTTTTATTGAAATGGGGAGACAGAGACACTATGTTTACTAAAAAAAATATTGTGACTATAAAAATGTGAAATGTGTAATTTTAATTTGAGTGTTTGAATAAGCAGGGGATAGTATTTATGTAAATAACTGGTATTTTATAGACTCACATTCAGAACTTGCTTTGTAATTCCTTAAAACAGGATGCTTTAACGAAAAAATTTATTATAGACGACTAAAACACACGTTGATCACAATTAAATATATTACTTGCAAAAACACACGCACTTTGTTTTAATCGCGAAAATATTTTTTACGTTGTCCACTTACTGACTGTTAAAAGAAACTGATTCGCTGTGACACGCACCTTGCGTGACGAAGCCTAAAAAACGCCGCAAATTCTAGGTAACACGAAAAAGGAAATCCGGAAAATACCCAAAGTAGGCCGACTTGATCATATACCTGCTAAGGGTGGCAGGTCTGAATGAAATTTGACAAAAAGGCTGATACAATAAACAGGTGTCCAAAGACTTATACCTGCAGTGGGCAATGCCCTGATCGCGGATCTTACTGCCCCCGCTCATAATAGCACCACATTTAAATATTTGATTATTTTTCTAAAAAAAATAGTCGAGGATTAAAATTGCCCTACAATTTTGAAATATTTTTTATATTTAAAACCATTTTAGCAAAGTTGCCCTAAAAAGAATGTTTAGAAAAAAGGTTTAAAAAAAGAATTTTCAAATTTTATTTCTAAGTTTAACGGCGATTTCAACCCTTGACTAATTTTTTAGAAAAAGAATTTTCTGAGTGTAGGGATTGCCTAATAATAGTTTAATGAGCAACATATAATTTATCGTATAGAGCTTCTGCTGCACTTGCATCCATTTAAACGGGTTTCCCCGAGAATTTTTATAAGAGCCTAGGTATTTTTTAGTCATTTAAAAAAGTTGGGAAAAGTGCCAGCAAATGCACATTAGTCTAGTTTCATTTATGAAAATTGGAATATTGTGCACTTGTGCTGTGAGATTGACCCAGTTGAGCCCTTTTTTCTACCTACCAGGTAGATTCAACGCAGCAATTCGCGGCAGCTTACAACATTTTGCCGTCCCTTCGCTGCCTAAAAAACTCAAAGTCGGGTAAGTTCATCCTTTCCCGTTCAATCAGTTACATTGTAACGGCTCTTCATAATTTTTGGGAATTTGGAGTTTATTACTTCGTCATAAATAAATATGAATGGGGAAATATTTATTTTTATATTTAAGATGCCTTGAATTGAAGTATTTTAATGACATGATCAGTTTTTCTGCTGGTAATGAAGCACTCTACTCATAAGATTAATTTCATAATTTTAGTTAAGCTTGTTTTGCCTAAATGGTCAATGTTGTTCTAAGGCAATTGCTAGTACTCATGAAAAAACATGTTTAACAGTGCTCCTGCTTTCCTTAGGGTGACTTTCCGAAAAGTATGCAACATTTTTTTTTTTTTAAGTTTGTTGGCGGGGGGGCTTGGTTCGCATTTTTGCTCATAACTTCTGAACCGTTCATCCGATTTTTATCATTTCTTCGGCAAATCGATTCATTTTGATAATTACTAACTAAGTACGAATCGTCTATCTTCAAAACTGTGGGAGATATAACGTTTTTTCCAAATTGCGGGGGCGGGAGGGGGCGTGGCCAAAATTTGAAACAAACTTGATCAGCGTACAGATAAAAGAAGCATTTGTCCCATACATGTCAAACCTCTATCTCTTACCATCTCTGAGATCGGCGCGTTCATACGGACGGACAGACGGACAGACGGACATGCCTAAATCGACTCGGCTGTTGATGCTGATCAAGAATATATATACTTTATAGGGTCGGAAATGTTTCCTTCTCCCTGTTACATACTTTTGCACAAACTTAATATACTCTATGTACCTTCGGTACAGAGTATAAACGAGAGCGTAAGTTAAAGTCGGCTCTAACCGACTTCGATATACCCGTTACTCATGAAAAAACATGTTTAACAGTGTTCCCGCGTTCCTTAGTGTGATCATCCAAAAAGTATGCAACATTTTTAGGGTGGTAGCGGGGAGGGCTTGGTTCACTTTTTTGCTTATAACTTGAGAACCGTTCATCCGATCTTTATCATTCTTTCGGCAAATCGATTAATTTTGCTAATTACTAACTATCTCTAGAAGGTGCGAATCCTCTATCTTTAAAACTGTAGGAGATATAATTTTTTTCCAAATTACGGGGGCGGGAGGGGGCGTGGCCAAAATTTGAAACAAACTTGATCTGCGTGCAGATAAAAGAAGCATTTGTCCCATACATGTCAAACCGCTATCTCTTACCATCTCTGAGATCTAGGTGTTCATACAGACGGACGGACGGACGGACGGACGGACGGACAGACGGACAAGGCTAAATCGACTCGGCTGTTGATGCTGATCATGAATATATATACCTTATATGGTCGGAAATGATTCCTTCTGCCTGTTACATACATTTGCACGACTTTAGTATACCCTTTTTACTCTACGAGTAACGGGTATAAAAACACTATTATTTGTCACGTTAAACGTTGCGCAATGCAAGCAAAGACACCAAGTGCGTCTTAGATTTTCAACGCATTTGACGACGGGCGCGCAATCGCCAAAGGCTGAAGCAGGCAGAGTATGGAAAGGCATATACGACTATATGAACATGTTCTTGTTTAAGATCCACAAATAAAACATTGCTTTAGGGATAATAATATTAAAAGTGTATCATAAGGCTAAGTATGGGCATTTCCAAAAAAAGGTCAGGCCATAAAAATGAAAGTGGTTAAAAACACTATATTTGATCGAATAGGGAAACAATCAAATTAAATTAATGTTAGCTAATCTTATATTTACTAATAACCCAATCGGATATATTCGGTTTCGCGGCCGTGCTAGCGTGATTTTTCCATTTTGACATTTTTGCTTAATTTTTTGCAAAAACGAGACTACAGATTACATGTACTTTCGCTATCTAAAATCTTTCTGATGGTACAAAGGGCTATACAAGAATGCATAAGAAACCATGAGAAACATTGCCAATGCAATTAACTGTAAGTTTTTGCTACGCATTATACCAGAAACCACATAAATATGATGAAGGAAAAGAAAGACTTCCATCTCTAGCACAGTCCTTGTGTTATCAATGGCATGGAGCAAAGAATACTAGAGAGAAAGGTTGTTCAGTCGGCACCGCTACTGTCTGGAAATTGTCAGCTGTTCGCTCTCATTTACGCTCTCTAGATACTTTTTGGTCAGCTGTTCGCTCTATCTGGATACATTTGGGTTATGGTCGTCTCCCTCTAACAACAGTGATTTCCTACTGGCACTTTGAAGCATCATTTTGGGCACTATAAGTACCTATTTGGGCACTATCGTTTAGCACCAGCAAAATTGAGAGGCAGCGCAAACGTTCTCTCTAATTTTAATTGCTCCATGTTGCTGGCACTGGTGTTGGCAACGACCGATACTGACGCACTCGCTTTGATTCTCCGAATTGTCACTGACTGCCAGATTCCTGTCAGTCTGGGCTTTTATAGGCCTCCATCCATTTCTTGCTCATTTGCCATCCTTCCGTTAGAACCACTTGTCGCAGTCGGTCTGCTGCCTACCAACAGCGATTGTTCAATTTGTACTTCTCTCCATATCCGTCAGCCCTTCTAGCACCTTCCATTCCGTTACCTCTGATGACGCTCTGACCCGTTTCCTGCTCATTCGTCCCCGGCATAACAGATCCTTGGGCCCACCAATCACCATGTCTGCCTCGCTCTGCTGCGCTCTGCTCTCTCCCCTTTCACCTTTCTCTCTCTCCTCCACTCCACAATGGTCCCAAAGTCGATTTATTTGGCATAAAGTAAAAAAAAAAAGGGAATTGTGGAAAAATCGATTTATTTTTTAAAAGAGTAAATCCCATTTCATCATAAAATCGAACAATTTTATTATGAAATGCAGCCCTTAAAGTTTTGCGAAACCCTGAAAGTCAGTCATTCATTTAACTCCGCACGTGGCTTTTGTTGTGGCAAAATTTTGTCTAAGTTTATAGCCTTTAAAATAATCGAAAATTGACTAAGATAATTGAAGTAAACTATGGAAAATAATGTCCAAGGTATGTTTAATACAATTTCGTTTGAGTTTGTTCTATATATGTGCTTTGTTTTCTGTGTTTTTGTTGTGTGTTGTTTTAGGCGA
Organism: Lordiphosa stackelbergi; assembly: GCA_018904235.1. Taxonomy (NCBI): domain Eukaryota; kingdom Metazoa; phylum Arthropoda; class Insecta; order Diptera; family Drosophilidae; genus Lordiphosa; species Lordiphosa stackelbergi. Next base: position 81,844 of record JAEIFU010000908.1, read on the forward strand.
GCTTAACTCCCCTACACCGGAACTTGTCAGGTACTTTAGTTCCTCACACTTCCCCCTGTAACGAGTCCTTCTGACCCAAAAACCAATGCAGACTATGCTCAGGGTATTCGGGGATCGTTCCAACAAATTTATATTGGACTTGCAATAATTAGACAGTTGTGATTCTTCATTCTATTATGCACCAGCTACGCGGTTCACTTTATTATTCACTTTTATATTTCACTTAAACTAATTGACAGTTGCTTTTACCTACCTGAGGTATCCTTGCCAAACCGCAAGGTACGCCTCCTATCCGGCTGATCGCTGTTATCGCAGGATTTCGCTGACTAAGGACACTCCGTGCACTCCAAAGCGATTCGCTTGACTCGCAGGCCCGCCTACTACGCTGAACTTCCTACGTACTGCCCTACTGGTGTTCTTCAAGGACTGCAAAGGATGCGCTGGCTAGTAGTTTTGCCATCAACGTCGAATCTACGTTCGACCCGCAGGCGCAGCTGCCTTTTTACTAATTGAGACCTGGTATTTCCATCAGGATCTGCCTTATCCTGCCGAAGTCCTTGCACAAGGACTACTCCGTATCCCGTTTTAGGATTCCGCACTCGATTCCACTTCTTTAGTACTCTTGGGTACTCCGTTTTCTGCACTTCAACTTTCACGCTACGTTCCGTTCTCGCTTAATTCACGATTCACATTGACTTCCTTCTACGCCGTTAGCGACGCCTTATATAGCCCTCCTGGGCTGTCTCCCGATGTCTCCTTGTCTGCTTCTAGAACATTCGAGAGTCCAAAACCTTCCAACAGCGTATTTTGGCCTCGGCCAGTAATATTGCCGCTTCATCCCGTTGGAGCGCCTGCGACAAATAGTCTTTGCTCCAACTTAACGGATCCTTCGATTTAGCAACTGCGCCGTCCGCCGTCCGTCGTGCTGCTACTTCCGTGGCCTCCTATTCATTTTCGCTTTCCTCTGAATCCGCCTTGATTCCCCTTTGATGAGGCGAATTTCTTTTCTGGCTATATATGGCGACTCGGTTGTTGATGCTGATCAAGAATATATATACTTTATAGGTTCGGAAACGATTCCTTCTTCTTTCTTTCTTTATTGTCTTATCATCCTAACGCTTCAAGTACATTATACTTATAATTTAGAGGGCTAGTCACAAAAGTTAATAAGTTGTGTAATATCATTTATAGTCCCTACTTAAATACTATCTTTAAACTAAACATTTAATATACATCTATGCTTCACATATAATAAACATTAATAATTAAAAATATTTTATTTAATTATTTACCTTTAGTTTCAATGGTTTGTGGTTTGTAGGTGTGATTCTACCTTAGTCCTAATTTGCGTGGCGTTTCTTATAGTCTTAATTGCATGTGGTAGTCGGTTCCAACAGCGAACAGCATAGATAAAAAAGTGTATTTCTGATAGTGCAAGCTTCAGCCTTTTATACACATTAGTATTTGTTCTCCTTGACATACTCGGGGGTGCCACAGAAACCTCCTCCAACCGAATTCCAATTCTTAGGTGCCACAGAAATTTCTTTTGGTTGGTTTCAAACCTCTAATGTTTTGTTAGGAGATTTTGCAAAGCTCTTTTCTCACTAGCGCCTTTTGTCGAAGTGCCGCCCTCTACACGATAGCTAGCGGATTAAGGGATGGAAACTAATGACTCATGTTTGGCGTCAACAAATTTTTAAATTTTGCATTATATTGGTGGAGAATGCGACTATAAATTGAATTATTATTTAAAAATGCATCATAAAACATACAACACAATCAAAAATTTCAGTTAATCATAAAATTAACCCACATCCAAAAAAAGGGAAATTTTTTTGGCGAGAGATTCAGCCCTGTTTTTTAGAGATGGAACATCAATAGGAACGTCTGGTGTTCCAACTAGATTTTCTAATTAGAAAATGAAATCTCTAGAAGATCTGTGGCACCAGCGAATTTTACGAGAGATTTACAAACCAACCGTCTGCAAAATCTTTAGAGATTTCTGTCGCACCCCCGACTGAAATTAAAAGATGTAAGACCGTTGCAGTCCGAGTAATTAATATAACTATAAATTACAACGAGAGCGTAAGTTAAAGTCTCCATCCATAATCCAAAATATAACATTTTTTTATTATGGGTGGGGTGTGGCGGAGGCTTTTCTTATTTTTTATTTTATATTTTTATTTTTTTTGTTTTTTTTTCTTCCAAATTGCGGGGGCGGGAGGGGCGTGGCCAAAAGCTGAAACAAACTTGGTCGGTACAGATAAAAGAAGTATTTGTCCCACATATGTCAAACCTCTATCTCACACCATCTCTGAGATCGACGCGATCATACAGACAGACGGACAGACGGACGGACGGACAGACGGACATGGCTAAATCGACTCGGCTATTGATGCTGATCAAGAATATGTATACTCGATAGGGGTCGGAGATGTTTCCTTCTCCCTGCCACATACATTTGCACAACTTCATTATCCCCTTTTACCATTTTTAATGGGTACGGAGTATAAAAAATAGACCGAACTGCGTTTTAGTTTAACCACCAACGAAGCCTTGGTTCGCGGTTTATAGTCGTTTTATACGCCGAAAGTGTATTATAATGTGCCCAGAAGTTTGCAACGCATAGAAGGAATCATCTCCGACCACATAAAGTATATATATTCTTGATCAGCAAGACGAGCTGAGTCGATTAAGCTTTGTCCGTCCGTCTGTCCGTCCGTCCGTCTGTCCGTCTGTCTGTTTCTACGCGAACTAGTCCCTCAGTTTTGGAGCTATCGAGCTGAAACTTTGCACAGAGTCTTCTTTTTACTGCACACTGCTAATATGTCGGAACCAACCGGATCGGATGACTACTTCTTGTAGCTGCCATACAAATGTTCGTTCGGAAAATGGGTTTTTGTGAGAAAAACTGGTTTGTTCTCAATATTACTGCTCTCAAACACGGTCATTGGTAATATGTAATGTTTTTAAGCTGATCTGCAAAGTTTGGTCGAAGTCGCTAACCGTTGAGACAAGCTATTTCAAGTGTATCAAAACTTCGGTACAGACGAAGTTAGCTTTGCCTTTCTCGTTGTACTAGCGTTTTCTTAAAACAACGATGACCATTAGAGTGAAACGAGCTTCTAAATTATGAAAATTAAATATTATTATTGAGATGCCTCGTACCAGCAGAAAAAAACAGATCATGTCATTAAAATACAACGCTGGTCAGGCATCTGCTAGTGTCGCGGTTTTGTCCCACCCAGGTATTTTAAAACAAAAATTTTACTTTTCACAATGCAAAATGGCCAATTTTATTCATAGAATTTTTTGTTTATTTTGGAAGACACCATCGTTGCCGTGGTCAAATGTTGTTCCTGAAGGCAATTGTTTACGTGAAGATACCCATAGCCTGACTGCTAAGAGCTTCGATGGAGCGAATCTAAAAACACAGTTCGGTCTATTTTGATCTAGTTTGCTATGGTTTATATGAACTCGATAATGAAAATTTTCATCAAGGAAATGTGAATTTCCTACTATCACTTGGTTTTTGATGCATGTTACCATCTCTTGAGGACTCATTTTATTGGTCAGCATCTCAATATGTTTTTTAAATCTTACAAATTCTATCAGGTAGTTTTCGCTTTATTCATTTTCCTAAGTTGGACCTCAGGCAGGTACTGGCGCTTTATCAATTGGAGGCTGGGAATTTGGTAAAAACAATTTGTGTGACTCCCTTCATGCTGGTGGTGCAAAATTTTGGCTCTCATCTATATTTGACCAGCATGAATGTTTTAGTAGTGTGTTGCTGGTATAAATGTGTTATTAAGCATGAACAAGCGTGCTCAGAAAAACTGAATATGAGAGTTGCCTACACACTGCCTCATTTCACAATTTAAGCCAGTCTCAATCCCAGCTTCCTGCAAAAGATAGAATTTTGTTTCCACAGTCTGTTATTAAATGCTACCCTAAAGATTTCTTTGGCTCTTTATCACAATTATTCAAACACTTCAACTCAATAAGAACCAGTACCAGGAGAAGCAATTGCTGCAATTCATGGCTGAATTCATGACTGATTTCAGCACTGAGTTGGCGTTGCAATTTCAGGAGCGGAATGCTGCTCATGTGAGTGTGACTTCCATGCTGTATCAATATTTTAAAATTAATTATGACTTTATTTATAATCAATTTTAGTAATAAATTTTTATCCTAACAATATTTATCCAAATAATAACAATATTTAAATAGTTAAATAATTTTTTGATATTTTTGTGCAACATTGTGAGAGAAATTCATAAGCACAACAAAAAGAGAGCGAGAGAGAGAGAGAGAGAGAGATCTGCTGAGAGCGCTGCTAACGCTTACGCAGCCAAGTGACCGAAAATAACAAAACAAAACGAATTCTAGCGGTAAGTGGCCGCTGCGTTTTGTCAAAGATGTATTAATATTATAGACGACGCATGAGAAATAATAAACGATTGTTCTTAAGAGCTGGCATTGAATCCCAATTTATGCTTCCCGCTGCCTTTACGAGGATATATATATTGAAATTCAGCTATACGTTTTATAAATTAGCTATACGGCTAAGAGCAAAGATTTATAAATAAAAACGGAAGCTGACACTGCATCCCAAAGGAAAAAGTTGGTATGAGATGCGATATCTATATATGTTGTGTCTCTGGTTTTGTCTATTCTCTGTGCAATTGATTTTGTTATTTCAACTGTGTAAAGCGTGCTCCCAGTAAACTTGTAATAAAACGGGTTAAATCTTATTTATTTCATTATTACTTATCATATAAATTAAACTATTAGTTTATTAGTGAATTAAATTATTAATTAAGCTAAATTCGTTGCTTAAATCGAATTTGTAAGCCCGAAGGCTGTAATCGTCGCGTGTTTACATATTTGTGGCCCCTTCTTCAATTGCCTTTTGCCAAAATTTTAAATAAATTATTCTTAAATAAAAGAAAAAAGTAAAGTTAACAATAATACAATGGTGGGTAAGAGACATATGCGAAAGCTGGTTAAAAAAGAAAAAGATGAACTTTCAGAGAAATTAGCCTTAGTTGAAGCTGAGTGCAAAACAGGAGGACAGAGAGGAGAAGTGCGTGTTAGTGTTAGTGCTAGTACAAGCAAAAGGAGACGGGAAAATGACAACGTTGTTGGTGTTTTAAGTGAGAAAGTAGATGTAATAGAAGAGGTAGACGAGGTAGAGGAGGTAGAAGAGGTAAACTTTCTTTTAAATGTTCGTTCAAACAAACCAACTTTAAATTTAAATGAAAAACTAAAAGATTGGTATTTTAGACATAAACCCAGACGTAGCTGTGTAATTGAGCTGATTAAAATTTTGAATGAGGAGAATCTTGAAATAAGGCCTTTCTATAGGTTTAACAGCAATAACAGCAAGCCAGATATTTCTAAAATAGGTGGAGGATCGTATTTACATGTAGGGATAGCAAAGCAATTAGACAAAATATCTAAAACTGTTCAAATTCCCCAAAAGCTAAGTTTTGATATTAATATCGACGGCCTTCCATTATTCAGAAGTTCCCCAGCACAGTTGTGGCCAATTCTAATAAGGCTAAATAATGTAGAAAACTGTCCTGTACTCCCGGTAGGTGTATACTTAGGTAAGACCAAACCTCATAGCTGCGATGAGTATTTGGGCAAATTTATAAATGAGCTAGTACAGCTAATAGAAAACGGTCTTGAGGTAGCAAGATAAAATGATTAAAGTTGAAATAAAATCAATTGTTTGTGATGCTCCTGCCAGAGCATTTGTTACGGCACACCTCCTACATCCAGCCACGCTGTAGCAAATGCAATCAGGTAGCAAAAAATTAACCAGTACTAACATATATACGATTCTGGAGAATTAATTACTAATGATGACTTTGCTAATAGAAATATCCTGATCTCATGTATTTTCTTATCTAGAATCCAAATCTCCTTTTGAGAAACTGGGTGTGCAGATGGTAACACAGATTCCGCTAGACTGCATGCACTTAGTAGAGCTAGGAGTAATGCGAAAGTTTTTATTAAGGATAAATTGCAACAAATTAAATGTAAAAGTTCCAAAACTAAATAAAAGCGAAATGTCTGAAATTTTAATTTCATTGCGAAAGCATATGCCTAGAGAGTTTGCACGCAAACCAAGAACGTTGCAAGAACTTTCCCACTGGAAATCCACTGAATTTAGGCAATTTTTATTGTACACAGGAGTTATTGTTCTAAAAAACGACATAAGTGATGATCTGTATTACGAGTTTTTATTGCTGCACTGTTCTTACAGACTGCTCTGCTGCCCACTCACACGTGAGAAAAATCTCGAACAGTTTCAACAAATGTTGAATCTTTTTGTTGACAATTTTCCTACTGTTTTTGGGGAAAACAGTGTGTCTTACAACGTTCATAGTCTGTTACACGTGAAGGAGACAGTCGAACAAATTGGAGACCCCATTAGAGGCTCCTGTTACGCTTTCGAGAACTATTTGCAAACTCTCAAGTGATTTGTTCGTAAGCCAACACAAATTTTGGAACAAGTGCCTAGGAAAATTGTAAGAAGAAAAAGTTGTAGGTCCTCCAAAGCAAGACGAACCAAAAATAGTTAGGAACTCATTGCTATTTCGCTACACTAAGCGTAAAGAGACCAGACAATTTTTGCTACTTGAGATCAATATTCCTGTTTTAATAGAGGCCCTTGATGAAAGTTTTAGGTGGGTTTATGGAAATTTTACAAACTTGGGGATTTTATGATGACCAATCAAATCTAAAAATACAGGAATTTTTAGTTAATAGTGAAGCATCTCCCGTGATAGAGAAATATCCGTTAGCAGATCTAGAAAGTAAAGCAGTTGGGATGCCATATAAAATTGTTAGTACCCCTTTTACATTTTTACGAATAGGAAATTGTTTTATTGTTAACTTTATTTTTCGTGACTTGGAGTTGAATGGAGGTGTTTAGTCCGTAGGCGTACTTAACGCTTATATTAAGTACGAATCGGGCATGCCAATGGCGTCGGCGCAATTGACATCTTTAGAAGATTCACCTACCGTGGTTCGAGAACCAAAAAAAAAAAAAAAGTACGCTCCAAGTCATAGATTTAAATAAAAGGAATTTCACGTCAACTTGGTTTTACAAATTGCCAAGTTGACGTGAAACTCATTAATTAATAAACAGGAACAATAATGGCACCTCCTCGCAAAATAAAACGCGTTTCGTTCGATGTACAAGGTAAATATCTTTTAACAATAAATGCAATTTTGAAGACTAATTTTTTCTCGTTTTAGCACATGAGCAATCCAAGGAGAATGTTGACGTTTCCCTTCACTCTTTACTAGAAAAAAAAATAGAAGAAGTCAAGGGTAACTATAAATTTTCTTATTATATAGAATTGAAGCACCCATCCTAACTGATGTACATTTTCAGAAACCATGCGCCAGGAAGCCCAAGCAGTTATTGGTAAATATGATGGCTGAAAATGGACGTCGCAATAACTCTGCGCAACATTTTTAGAGTCGATCGCATCGAGACCAAAAAAACTCTGAAAGGGTGTGATGGTAGTATAAAAATCTTGACGGGGTAATAAGCCAACCTTTCAGATATTTTTTAGTCTCGATTTTTTTTTGATGCGCTGTGCGATTGTGTAATTGTATTTATATTATTGTATATTTCCAGAAACAGTGCGCAAAGAAAACAAACTGCTCCTTGGTAGGTATAAAGGTTCACCAATAATAACAAATATCTATAGTTTATTTAATATTTTCAGAAAATTTCCAAGCTGAAAATATAGTACTTCGAGGTACGGTAATTTTATTGCTTGCAGTTAAGGCAATATTTTGAATGTTTTACCTATTTCAGGACAATTGAAGGTACTGTCGGAGGCTTTGGCTGAGCAATCGGCCGTGGTTAAGCATTTGAACCGCCAATTTGAGGAAGACTCTATTTTAGAAGTCCAGCTTCCAATTCAAACGCTGGCTGATTTGGAAACTATGGAGTCGCTTCTAAATGAAAGCAATTTAAACAATTATGTAAGAAATTTGTACTCCATTTATATTCTAGATTTTGATGTAAAGTTTTCCTCTTTATAGATTAAAAAGTTCAGAAGCATTGTGAAGCCTGGATTGGCCAAAAACTTAAAGTATATTTTAAGTGACGAAGTGGTCATGGCGTCCAACGTTGACGGGGTTCAGGGAAAAGTGGCGTTAAAAAAATACAAGAACTTCTACAAGGCCCTAATAGGTACTGTATAAAAAAAAATTATGTATGTAAAACGAATAATGAATTTATAAAATTTACAACTTTAGATTCTATCCCAATCTCCAATGAATCCGAATCTGCTGATAAGCAATTTCGGAAGGCCTTGAACTCCCAGAAGAACAGAATATTTAAAAAACTCAACTCCCCGAATCCAGCTTCCAACAACTCGATTGAGAATAATTTAAACTTAGAGTAAATAGATAAGAGAACTAAAATCCATTTAGATTAAGATATTGAAGTTTTTATAGGTATTACTATTTATAATTTTGAAATAAACGATTGAATGTTAAATTTTGAATGATGATTGTAGTTCAATTTCATTAGTGATTTCATAGATGATTTTTAGACAAATTCATGGGTGATTTCATAGGTGATTTTAGTTCGAATTCATAAGTGAATTCAGGTCTGAAAATAGTCCTGGTACACGTGTGAAATCACTCATGAATTCGAACTAAAATCAGCCATGAAATCACTCATGAAACTCACCCTTGAATTCAGTACTGCATTTCATGGGTAAAAGAAGCGAACGTCATGAAGTCCTAGGCCATGCCTGTGTTAAATTCATGGCTGAAACTCATATAAGGGATGCCATGAATTCAGTACCAGCCATTCCATTTCAGGGCTGAATTCAGTACTGATTCAGACCTGAG
>JAEIFU010000909.1:0-90719 GCA_018904235.1 Lordiphosa stackelbergi
TATATAAAAGGTGTGTCTTATATTGAGTACGTAAGTTACCACTTACTGCCGTTTTGCAATTGTCTAGCCTTGGTTTTTCAACTGTCAAAAATTAAAACAACTCAGCGTAGATTTAGTTACTTTCTGACCAATGCAGCTAATAATGTTTTCTTGATATGTATTGAATTTGGCACTGCCATAAGCAAGGTAAGGGCACACCTGCTTTAGGGCCAGTTTCAAACTTACCCCACCTGATCTATATACTTTCTTCTACCTACTTAGTCATATTCTTGGTCTGCTTTGCCTTGTGCGCTACTTATTGTTGTTTAACCTAAATACAAGCCCACCTTAAGTCACGATTTACATAAGTTCGCCCACCCATTAATAACACCAACAAAAAGTGCTGACATATTTTGGTAATTTGGTTCGAATAGTTAATTGTGCAGGGGAAACATCTACGTTTAGATGACTAGACAATCCAACCAACTTCTTGGAAAACTTTAATAAATTTTAGGAAATTCTTGTGGGATAAGCAGCTAATTACATATTCTAACCTTCCCTAACTGGCGTAAGTTGGTCTAATGTTGACTTTGCATGTCTGAACTTTGGCAGCCGATTTTGATGCCCCTACTTTAGCTGTCTTAGCCTAGCCCTAAGTTTACTTGTTTGTTTAATTTTTGGGCCATTAAAATATGCACACACACTCACACACGGAACGAGAAATGGAACTTCAAAAAATTCCCACAAACTTCATTTTGTAGCCACTTCACTTGCTTCAACTTTTGTTTCTTTATTTATTTTTCTGTGAAGTTGCACTAGTCACGCGTCGTTTGTGGTTGTTTTTCTTTTCTTTTTTTTTTGCTTTGGATTAAAAAAGGAACTCGAAAACTTCAAACAGAAACTGTATATATTAGTGTCCTGGGCTCGCCCGTCTAACGGATATTTTCTTCCAGGAACGTCCGTTCGGTTGGAGCTTGAACAACAAACTGTTGTGTCTGCTAGCCAAGGAATCGTCTAAAGCTTGTCTTTGGCGAGGAGCTCGTGTTTGGGGCACGCTGTTGCTATTGGCAGTGGCGATAAGCTTTTCCGCTGTGCGGCAGGACACGTGCAGAGCTTTTCAGCACGTGAGGTGTACGGGAGAGTGGGTTCCATGTGGACAATGGTTAGGTTTTGGTTTTATTTCCTATTTCAATGCTTGGCGTTCTCAACAAGTGGCAAGCTTTTTGGAAATGTTGCAATTAATTAGCTGGCGGACTGCTAATTGAATTTTCAAGGACATGAGGAAAGCTTTGCGCTTTTTTTTGGCAAAGTTTTAAAAACGATACCATTTCAACCTGTTGACCAGTGAGCGAGGGGGTGGTGGAGGGAGTGCGGTGTCCTTACACGGTCTGCAAATAGTTTTTGTTGCCAGGACCTTGTCTTGCTCTTGAAAATGTTGCACATATTTATGCTTGTAAGGTCGTCTGAGCTATTTTCCAAGTTGCGGCAATAAAAACTAAAAATAAATATACAATGCACAATGAAAAGAGAGAAGATATGTATTATATTATAGTAAAAGGTTTGTGTGGCATTCTGGGCATTTTCGTGCTTCTTAAAAGTTTGGCAAGGACTTGCAACTTGGCCCAGGTGGATACTTTTGACGTCTATAATTGAAATATAATTGCTATAATTGTATTTTTCGAGGCCCACAAATGTCAGACATAAATGATGACTTTATGGTTTTAATTCTTTTAGTGCTTATGACGGGCATTCTGTATGATGAAGCAGTTTTGTAAAATTCATGAAGGTACATAAACTGATGATAAAAATTGCAGTATATAGTTTTCTTTTCCGTAAATATTTTAAAATTGGAGCTAAAGATTTTGTTTGATGTGACATTCAGACCTTTTTGAGTTGGCGCAACCTAAATTATCGAACCCCGAGGCTGAAAATTCAACAAATTCAGGACCACATAGTAGATGCTTAAACTTTTGCCGTCTTTGATAGAAGTTACACGCTGAACCACAAAACCGAAAGCGACCGGACTGCAACCTTAAATCGTCAAGATGCTGTACCTCTAGTCATTTGTGGCAGAGGTCTTAATGTAACAACTTGACTTTGCTGCTTAAAATTGTTGAGAGTGGTGTTAAAAGTGGTTTTAATATGAATTATTTCTGTAAAATTTATTATTAACTGCTTTTAATAGCTGGAAATGGCAATCATAAAACAGTAATCACTAATCGAAATTAACTGCTGAATGTGCCCATTGTGTTTTCAAACTCTAACGGCGTGAATAGCGACCTCTTTTGTCTCCAAAAGGAACTAGAAGAAACTTTGAGAATTTGGCGCCACTTTTAAAGCTCTTTAAAGCTTTGACCAAATCAGCCGTTATCTACATAAAAAAGCTTTAGTAAGGGAATAGTTCAACAATCACTCAAATGGCGCCACTGAGGAATGCCCGAAGCACCCTATACTAAAGCTTTTCTTTGCACATTCAATTTAACAGTGTTTCGGTTGGATTCGTATTTGGCTGTATGTAGATCGATCCTGAGCTACGCAGCACAAGTTTGGGGACACGGATTGTTTGATGAGGTAGATATGGTTACTTAAATTGCCACACAATTTACCAACATACTGCCTAATGCTAGAAATGGGTCTTCCTCTATAGCCATTTTGTACACACTTGAATTACATTTATGACAGACTCAGCGGTGTCACAGAAATCTCTTCCAACCAAATTCAACCCAAAACCAATTCTCGGTGTCACGGAAATCTCTTTCGGTTGGTTTCAAATCTCTCGTGTTTTGTCGGGAGATTTAACTAAATTCATCAACCAAACAATTTCGATATGCAAAATTTGTTTTGGAAATGTGAACAACACTATTTTTCTGGATAGGTTGCATCAAATTAATTAAATATTTTATTTGGTTTAATATTAAAATTTGTGTTTTAATAAAAACTCTCCTAATGCTCTGTAACAATTAAAACCTGCCAACCACAGCGCCCTCAAGTTATGGAGTCGCCATCTGTTTACCAACATTGGCCCAACAAGGGCTTAGAGTTGTCAAGTTATATTTTATGATTGGCGCAAAAATTTTTTTAAATTTTGCATCTTATTTCTGGAGAATATGACTTAAATTTGAATTATAATTTGAAAATGCATCATAGAAACATATAACACTATCGAAAAAATTGCATTTAAACATCAAATTAACTCATAACTAGAAGATGGGAAATTTTTTTGGGAGAAAGGGGCAACCCTGTTAACAGATTGGATAGAAATGTCCCATTAGCATGGACACAAACCTTCCAACTCGATTTTCATATAAGAAAACGAAATCTCTTGAAGTTCTGGGACACCCGACGGATTTTTCGAGCGTTTTGCAAACCAACTAAGGCCAAAATCTCTGAGAGATTTCTGAGACACCCCGACTATGACGAAAAACAGATTACCGAATAAGTTGGCCAAAATCGTTATAAACGAAAACATTTACTGGAGTAGATGCATTATCACGTTAGGAGAAACATTAAGCATATCTTTCAACGATGCTAACAACGAGGAAATCTGGGGTATAAGGACTGAGAATTTACTCCGCCGACTAAAAGAGTGGAACAGACAAAAAATGTACGAAAGATGTATGAACTCCTTCAGAGTCTAAAAAAATCTCGACCATAGCATTGGAAGAAGTTATTTTAATGACTACTATGATAGTACCAAGATAATGTGGATTTTCAAGTCAAGATGCAGTCTTATATACCTAAATGGGCTCCACAATCGAAACTGTTCCATATGCAACAAGAATGAAGTTGAAAGCCTTTCACATTTTATAGGAATATGTCCAGTTTTAAAACGAATCCGCACCAGATGTTTTCAAAAAAACAAATCCTAAGCCATGAGGAAATAATAGACGTATTAAATGGAGTAGATGATGAAAATTGGAAAAAATTTGATTTTGTTCGTTACTGATGCTCTAAAATAGAGAAAACTAATTATAGATGAATTTATTTAATAAACTCATTTCCCGATAGACGGCCTTGCGGTCAATGTCGTAATCACGGCTGCAAACCTTATAAAAATCGACAGAGGTTCACTCCGAGGTTCGAACCCGCAAAACTTTTTGGGTTCGGGTTCACGGAGCGGATTCTGAAGGTCGCTGAACCTAGGTTCGGGTTTAAACCCGGGTTCAAGAGTAATTTTGTACAGAAAACATTTAAATAAATTTGCCTATCGTCTGCAAGTTGTGAGAGACCATCTCATGCCAGCATTGCTATGACCGTATGGAAGCTCCAAAGGTAGCAAAAGTACAAAACAGACAACTCCAAATTCACAGAAGTCTTTGTGTATGTGTGTGCACCCATTTCGGTTTTCTGTATTAGTGGGGCAAATTCCCTCGCCTCAGTTAACGCACTGTATAAATTAATCATTAGTGTGTCTTCCAGCAATCTTTCATTATTACTGACTCTATAGCTGGATAAAACAGATATATGAGTAGAAAAAGTGCGCTAGACTGATACTTGTGTTGCAGATACAGCTAATACAACAATTTCTTTACAATGATAGTTTTTCCAAAAATTTTGGACTTTCTAGATTTTTTTCAGCAGAAGAAAAACATGGTAAAGAATCATTAATTCCTTAATTTACCATTCTTAAATCTTTAACCTATTAGTTCCTTTTGAATATTATTAAATAAAGCAAAATATTTCATTGAAAGCTGTTTTAAGAACACAAGAACAGAACACCTTTTTGAACCGAAGCCCTTTGAGCTTATTTTGCTCCGGTTCAGGTTCAAGTTCAGGAAAAAAATTTGTTCTGCTCCCGTTCAAGTTCGGTTCGGACTTCTCAAAAAATTCCGGGAGTCTCCAACTCCGGAGCGGCTCCACTCGAACCGGCTTGCAGCCCTGGTCGTAATCTTTTTTCAGGTTTTTTTTTAATTTATTGTAATTTCTAGAGTTAAGAAAAATTAGGTGATAAAATTTTTTTCTCTATGTTGTTTCTGACGCGATCAACTTTTTTTTTTCTGTGTGTCAATTTTCTCAAAATAAATCATCCCGTCTTAACTAGTGTGGTAGCATATAGACCAACAAATGCACTAATTATGAAAATTTTTTGCATTTATATCAGCTTGTTTGACAGAGCAATAGCTTGTTAAACAAAAAATATATATTTAAATTTATGGGATTAAAACTATATCTGTATAGGAACTGTAAGAAGGATTCACAAATTGTTCGATGATAAATTCTATGCCTTTTTCACAGTGAATATAGTTTTGCTCCCATAAATCCTAGACAGGCTGTGACTTTGCCAAATAAAAGATTTATGTCATAAAAATCAATAATTGATCAAATGTTTGGCTATATGTTCAGAGCATATGGAATATTATTTCAATAACAGCGCTAGCTATAGAGGATAAATTTTGAGAAAATTCATTTGATATTTGTGCTCTGTCGAAAATAGCTCATAAATCCAGATATTTAGGTCTAGTGTGGCCTCTATAAATCGAAAAATGCAAAAAAACTAAACTTTTTCGGTATCTTGGAAACAAGAGCTGACGGAGCTAAGCCGAAACCAATTTTGAAATAAGTGAACATAAAATGATCATAATTTTAAATCAGGGGTCGGCAAAACTCACATGCTCATTTTGGCATTGCGTGTGGGTGTTTAGCCATGCAAAAGCGCGCTCATTTCAGTATAAGCTCTTTGGTTGTACGTCGCTGCCGCAGAGCGGTGTTGTATACACAGTAGAAAGGAACGTGCTGGACTCTGCTTTAAATCAACAGGCCTGCACTTTAAAAAGTTGGTCATTTTGTTGATCTCTGTTATCCATATTTTTAAAAATTATTGCTTATGCTTTTGAACTTATGTGCGTTAAGATCAATCTTTTAAGAGCATTTCGTGAAAAACTTCATCTTCCTACACACAAAGAAAGCTGGTGGGTAAAATTAACTATGCTGACAGTAACTTTTTCCCTAGCTATAGCTAGGTTGGCGTACAAATGCCTGGCCAAAAAATTAGGTTTCTGGCCCCCAGAAATCTCTTGTTGTTTGCGGTTAAACTCCGAATATCAAAACAATTTAGTTATTCAAAAAATCATTTATGTCCCAAACTTCTTATTTCTCAACTTACCTACTAGCCCTAGTCGATTACTCTAAAGATACTTTCCAAAGATCCTTAAAATTTCGAGTTTGTTTCAGTAATGCCCTATTCATTCGAATCAAGTCTCTTAATCCATTTGATCGTTTAAATTGAATTGAAAAAGCCACTGACTTATCAAACTACTTCTTTTTTGTTTGCTTCAAACGTTGGCTAAAGCTGTAAATGCCATAGGAAACACTGTTTCCCCATCCAAACATAGCCGCTACGTTTTGGCTTCACATCAAGTTCAGCTCAAAGCTCTAAAATTAGTCATTAAATTCGCTGAGCTGATGAAATGGAAACTTTTTACCCATTATCCCATTGTAGGCCATAGAATTTAGTTGCCATTGACCTGGCCATTAGGTAGGCTATCAATGGTTTAAAAAAAGAGCATTTTCCTTTTTATGTTGTTAGATTTTATTTTAAATGTTTTTCCTTTTTTTTTTTTGCTCAATTACAAATGTATTTAATATTATTGTTGTTGCTGTTTTTTTTTTGTTTGCTGCTGTTTTCGTATATATTCTGGTTGTTGTTGTTGCTGTTAACGCATTTGATTTTCGATTTATTTTAGCCATGTCATCAATTTTTATGAGTGCATAAAAACCATAACACTTTCTTTGATTTTTGATTTATATTTTGTTTAAAATTGCCTTTCATTTCATTTGATGTAAATAAAATAATGTTATTAATTTATTTGTGGTTTAAAGTATTTCCCTCCTCTTTAATATATATATATATATTGTATGTATATATAAAGATGCATTGTATATAGATTCTTACTTTTGTTTATTATTAAATTACATTTCACAAAATACAATTCACAACTACACTTGACGCCAACTAAGCCATCTTTCCGCATCTTTCATTCGTTCATCCATCTACGATTCACTAAAATCCACTCCATTATGAAATATATATATGTAATAGCGTTATCTTTCTTTTTTTTTTGGAAAAAAATAAAAAATCGTATACATGCGCAAATTGCAATTTGGTAAATGAATTTTCTCAATCACAAAGAAAACCAAAGGAAAAATGTTCGTTTTTTTGTTTTTACATTTGTCATTTTACGTATATTCGTTACATTTTTTGTTTAGCCTTTGAATGGGAATATTTTTTGTTCCTTAAAGAGAAAAGCGTTTTCTATGTACGCTTTAAACTAAGGTTAAAAAACTGTTAAACTAAAGGCTACTAGCTATGAATAATTTGTCATCATTAAGCTTATTAACAACATCAAATAGTATGCTTATTGTTTTTAATTTTTATATTTTATTATTTTTCGATATATTTAAATTGTTAAGTATGTAGAGAAATTTGCTAATTATTTGTAATGTTCGTATTTTGTTTTTGCATGTTTGGAGAGCTTCGTTTTAATGATACGTATAAGTGTTCGAGGGATTTCAATTTTGTATAACAGAAATTAAGGAAATAAAGGAATCATACTTAATTTTCAAACAATGAAACGGAAGCAAACATAGAAGGATAAAAAGGCCCAATGATGAGATCAATACTTAAGTTTATCACACCTTATATCCGGTTTTATCGAGATAAGGCTAGGTGTCAGAGAAGCTTGGAGTTTGCTTTGTTATTTGTAAGTTTAAGTGACAAATTGGCCTATGTAGAAGATTAGAAATTTGACCTAAGTCATTTGCACTAATTTCATATTTTTTTGAAGTTATTTAAAACACAATTTTTGAAGAATCGTCCTAATTTTACTCTGATAAAGATGCCAGACCAAGGGAAATATAATAACGCTCCTGCTTGCTACCTTGAACTTCAAAGTATAGAACCCTTCGTAATGCTAAAGTTTCGTTTTACTAACCTTGTTAAGAACCTTGGTTCATAACTTTTTGGATCGTTAATAAATTTTGCTCGCTATTTCCGGTAAATGCCTTATGATGGACTTTGTATATATAGAGCAGGACGCAACCAATTTTCCAAGCTTATTAAAGTAACAAACAATTATCGAAAGGTGCTTTAAGCTTTTTTCTATTTCCCCTACCAAAAGTTTCTTGTTCTTGGAAAGTAAAGACCTTCTACACAAATCTAATAAGTTTTCATTGACAATTTAGAACTTAATATAAGTTGCTAGTTTAGACAGACTTTCTTTCTTTAAGAAAATTAAATTTGAACCGAACCTTTTTCCAAATAGAGGGGGTCTGGTTTGAATTAAAATTTGGTTGGCCTATAACTTAAAAGTTCGATATAATATTCTCTTGATCTTCCCAACTGGAGCTCCCAGGACCGGCGGTTCTGTACTATACTAGAGCTTGATAATTTTGAGACTTTCTCTGAATTTGAATGACTACGAATGACTACTTACTCAAACACTTTCTTTGAGAAACTCCCAGCTTGGTCAAGTGTACGCAAAAAAGCACGCCAAAGATTCACCGATCTTATTATATCAGATTTGCACACTAAGTTTACCAAAATTCGAACAGTTTAATCCAAATTTTTAAATTTTTAAAGCATTTCTGTGAGAACTCGCTTGGTCAAAGACCATCTAATATCTAGACAGCACGTTTGCTCGGTCGAACCAAGATCAGATTCAGACTGCAACCGTCTTCGTCACGAACTCGAACCGTCTTTGTCACAAACTCGAACCAAAGACCAATATAATCTCTAAGATGCCGAACGCCCATACAATGGTTTTGCTATATGCAGCTGTTTTTTTGGTGGCGCCGAAAATCGCGCTCTCTCCGCTCACACAAAGTTTAGACCGTAAAAATCTAAAAATAGAATGCACTTGCTTGTGTGAGTAATGCTTGAGAATACGTGTGCACACTTACAGGCGTCGGCTGTCGCTGTATGCGTACAAAAACGCGGCTGGCTCTAGAGCCCTCTCTCTCTCTGGCTTCTGGACAAAATTTCAAGAGAGCGAAAAGCCAGGAGCAAAAAATCGTGTGCAAAAAAATCGTATGGCGTTACTCATCTTCATATTCTAATGTCTTTGCTCGAACCGTCTGATCCCTGTCACAGTGCAAGACAGGGCGAACATTGAACCTGAGCGCCGTAGCAGCGCAGCTGACAGCTAAGAGGGACTGAGCAAACATGCGGTCTAAATATTAGGTGGTCTTTGGCTTGGTAAACCGAAAAGCCTTAGGCTTCGTAAGAGCTTTCATTGATAAGTGCTGATCCTCTCTTTTGGAAGAGCTGAGGACAATTTTAAATGTGCAATCTTGGAGCAAAAGAAATGAAAAATAGATGAGGACTTTTTATACTTTAGTTCTACTTAACTACCTCGAGAAGAGCTGGAAGCAAAGGTGGTGTTACCCTGAAGATTGGGAGGTCCGATTGCTCTAGTTTACTCAATTCCGCAAATTTTTACGAGCTCGCAAGAAAGTGATCCCTTTTCACAGGCTATCAAATAAGAAAATTTCAACATTTTTGTATAATATATCAGAAAGTGTTTTTGGCGTAACATAGTAAATGACGTTTTCAAATTTTTGAATAAGACTTTGGCTACTTTAGAGGCTTTTGCTTTACCTTAGTAAATGAGTATTCTTTCTGCTTTATCTATGTTCTTAGTGCATGGTTCGTTCTGTATTGTAAATCATTACTGTGGCTTGTGGTGTTGAAAAGTTTCTTAATATTTAGCGGTGTTATACCATGGAAACCAAACGCAACCATCGATTTTGCTCAATATTTTTGTTTACTTTTCTTTTATCCCTTTATTCTTAACTCATGAAACTCTTTATCTTCCTATTCTTTACTTTTTTCTTTATCCGTATTTTCCCCGCTGTATCGCCCTATAACTTAAACAACACATTATCACTGAGCATTATTGCGTGCGTTTTAAACACTTTTCTTTTTCTTTATCTTTACATAATCATTGTAAAATATTTTGTTTACCACACTCCCTATGACACCAGCTCTCCCAGCTAATACCCAGCCAATCCTTACCATGTTACTCGTTATCCATAAGAAATACTCCCATACATCTTTACTTTGCCTGTCTGCCGCTTGTAGGGTCCGACACTAGTATTGTTCCGCTTCCCATTAGTTACTTTTAAAATGTAGCAAATGTCTGTCTCTTAACGAAACTTTTCTTACATTTTCGACATGTATGATACGACAACACTTACCTCCCTTTCTACAACCACAACAAATTTCTTTATTCTACTCTTTTTATCACATTCTTTATCCCTTCTTTCATTTTTCTTTGCCAACAACAAAAGTTTTCGTTTTACTGCTGAGAGCCGAACGAAATAATCCCCATTAAGCTGTTCTGGTAAGACAGTTTCGTGTGCTTCTCTCATTGAGAACTCTAAAACAGAAAACATGAGAAAAAACAAAATCAAGTGTTGTGTTGAGAGAGTGAGCGAGCCAGTTAAATGGGATACCTTTGAAAATTGGTTTACCATTTCTGGTTCCCACCCATAAAAGTTGAAAAAGTACAAAGTACTTGCGATTTTTAGGTCAAAATAGGAAAAAACCTTTGATGCTAGAACACGTTATAGGCTAGGCGATACTTCACTGTGGAGTACATAGTATTGGTATCCACCCGCATAGGTTCCAGCACCCATTCAATTTTTGATCATATTCGAGTCTTTTTCGACGCTCTTACTTATAAAATAGTCACATCCTCGTTTTCGACCGTATACTTTCGGGGATGGTACCCTAGCCGACTCTTCCGAAAAGTCTTTTATACCCTCTAAAGGAGTCATTAGCCGCCCTTCCGAATCATTTTCGAGTCGTATACCTATCAGTTTCGACCGAGTCCAAAAACAATCTTATTCAATCACCCCGCGATAATTTCGTTGTTATTTTGTTAGTCATTCAGATCCTAACATCGTCCAGTGTTTTTGTAAAACGATCCCAGCGGCGGGAGCTTTGATCTGTTTGCTGTATGATCACATCGGGTGAAGCAAGAATTGTAAACTAATTCATGGCTTTAAGGCAGTGGTGCCCAAACTCACAGTATCAAGCTTTGCGCTTGTGTGTGTAGCAGCGAAACACAAAGTAAACGTCTTGACGTCAAACATGAGCAACAAGCAAACGAGCAAAATGCCCCGTGAGAGAGGAAACACGTGTCATGAGAGAGCAAGCCGCCGAGCGTGCTATTTATGGAACACCCGTATTCTCTCTATTTATGCGTGAGTCGAGTGCGACGCCGGCAGAATTACCACTGCTTTAAGGTGAATAAACATTTTAAGTTACTTTGAGTTTGGTTCCCTTTTTTTAAATTTAATAAATATTCCTGTACCAGTTTATCAAAATTTTGTAAAGCAAAGCTTCTGTTTAATTCTCTAGGGCCATCTAAATTCTTTTGATAAAACCTAATCGTGACTTCATCTTAATTTTGTGTAAATGGAACTCAAATTACAACTGAAAATAAAGAAATTATGAAACTCATAAGGAAATAATAACTCAAAATGAATAAAATATTTTGTTCATACATTTTTATTTGTGTTTTTTGGATTTCTTGTTTTTTTTTTTATAGAAATAGTTATAGTTGCTAGAAAAAACTTTACACATTTAGTTTTCTATAATTTTCGTTCCTCTTTCTTTTAAATGTAAATTTAATGTATGTATATTTCTTGTGTGTGTTTTGTTTCGTATGTGAAATGCCAACAGTTAAATTGTTTGCTTTTCTGGCATATTTAATATAAATATTAAATGTAAATACAATAGTTTTGTTTTTTTTTTTTTTATTTGTAATGCTTTGATAGGTATATTATGTGTTTTTTTTATTGTATACAACTAATATTACAATTACGATTCAATATGCTTATAGTCAAACATTTTATACAATTTTTTTGTTTAAATGCAGAAGAAAACAAATTGGCAAACTTTTACGTTACTAGAAATTAAATTCAATATTTTGAGCTTAAATGCAGTTTTCTTTTTGTTTGTTGTAGAATGAAATGCAAATTGTGGAAAAATATTTACAAAAACATAAAAAATAATAATAATAATTTACAAATTGGGGTTTTCCGTTCGTGTTTCGGTTTCTGGTTTGCTGGCATTGTTCTTTGATAAATTGCATTCGAAGTGTTTTGTTTTTATGGTTAAGGTTAATAGTTTAGTGCGGTCAGGCCCAGAAGTTTCAAGAGTTTGAGTGCCAGCTGATCATTGGTCACCTGGACTTGACCGGTTTAGTTTGTAGTTTGATTAAAAGTTAAATGTAATTTCGAAATATGGCTCGTGGCTCTGACTTGGCAGTGGCTGGGTGGGGGGGGGGGTTAGGTATAAAGGGGATGAGGCTCAGTCTATTTCGTCTGGGGGGGGGCGTGTGCGGATCAGCTGCTCTCTGACTAAGGGTGCTGTTTTCTATTTGTTCAGGACTAGAATGTTATGCAAAAAAATTGTTTTAATTAATATGGCATTTTCAGCGAAAACCCTTTTGCGCAACAGAGCAGGAGAGAGAGTGGAGGAGTTGCTCCTTACAGCTGACTGAAACTGCTGGTTGAGACCCAATGCGCGGTGTCCGGGCGTACCATTAACTATATGGGACCATAATCACTCAATGCCTGGCCCGGATGCTGGGAACCCGGCCCGCCGGGCAATGTAACTACCACCGAAACCGCACGCGAATCGATAACCGAGCCCGGCGCCGTACTCTGACCACCCACACCGCCGCCATTGTTGCCACCATTCCCGTAGACCGCACTGCCGGGCGGGCCGCCGCCATTTGAGCCATGCATTAAACTGCCCGGAGGAGGAGCTCCCATGCCCATTGTACTATTGCTCATGGCCGTGCCGTGTCCACCTAGCACGCTGCCGCCACCAATTGTACTGCCGCCAGCTCCTCCCGACTCTCCATGTCATACATGACTGGCCGCTGGCTGCTTGAGAACGTGATGATGCAAGTGATGATGGCTGGTGGAGGCCACCGAGGCTCCGCCCGCCTGGGTGTAGGGTGTGGCCAGCAGCGAACCAGCGGCTGAGCCCACCGGCATGCCCATGCCCGAACCCGCATACGGATGTGGTATGGGTGGTCGTTGCTTAATCAGAGCCTGATTCGCGCCCGTACGATCTGGTGCCCCAAATAGTCTGCGCCAAAAGCGTCGCCAACTCTCGAGCGTTTTACCCGACCAGATCCACACACCCGAGGTGATGCCCACCGCCAGGGCCATGAAATATTTGAGCATCAGCACCGAGTACAAGGGTTTCTTGCCCGGCCCCTTGACCTGAGCGCAGGGACAGGCCAAGGCCTTGATCCAATCCTCAAAATAGGCCGCCTCATACAGGTAACAGCCAATGACTATGGTGGCCGGCACTGTGTACAGCACCGAGAAGATGCCTATGCGTATCATCAGCTTCTCCAGTTTATCAGCCTTGACACCAGCTCCCACTCCACCCTGTTGCTTGATCACCGAGCGTATGCGGAAGAGGGACACAAAGCCGGCCATTAGAAAGGTGGTTCCTATCACCAGATACACAAATAGCGGAGCCAACACAAACGTCTTCAAATGATCCGGATTCAGATTGCCCACATAGCAAATGCCCAAAATGGGATCACCATCCACAGCCGAGAGCAACAGTACGGCCACAGATTGTACCGTGGGTATTAACCAGGCGGCCAAATGGAAATACTGCGAGTGTTTGGTGATCGCCTCGTTGCCCCACTTCAAGCCAGCCGCCAGGAACCAGGTGAAACTCAAAATCACCCACCAGATGGAGGAGGCCATGCCAAAGAAGTAGGTGAGCAGAAAGACCAGTGTACACGAATGCGGTCCCGTCGAGCTCTCCCTCAGATAGCGTCCATCGCAGGCAATCTCCTCGTTTTGCAGAAAATTCCGGGACAAGTAACCCACCGCCACCATGAAGTAGCAGGCGGAGAGGAACACTATCGGCCGTTCCGGATACTTAAACCTTTCGGTGTCGATGATGAATGTGGTTAGGGTCATGAGGGTGCTGCAGAAGCATAGACCCGACCACAGAGCGATCCACAGGCCGGCGAAGTCCTTTTCGTCGTTGCTGAAGAACGGCCCCTTGCAGGGAATGGCGCAATTTGGAACGCCCGCGATTCTTTGCACAGTCAAATTCATGTACCAATGGTGGTGCATGATGGGCGATTGCTGCATTAGTTGCTCCTTCCCCAGCACGATGAGCGGCGAGCGGCACGAGCAGGTGCACTCTTTTCCGTTTGCCTTTTCGCCCAGGGAGTTTTGACAGTTTTTTGGATTCTTGCCCTTGCACTTGTTGGAGGTGGTGGAGCCGCTGCCGGTGGAGCTGCCGCCCTGTTTGCGCTTGCCGCCCGAGCCGGAGGTGCCGCTGCCACTGCCGGACGAACCGCCGGAGCCACCGCCGCTGCCTGCCTCGGTATACGAGGGCTGTTCCATGCACAAGTTGTCGGGGTCACCATGTCGCGGCAGATGCTCACAGGCCATGCGCTCGGGCCACTCGAAGCTATATTGCTGCATAATGGGAGCACAGCCCGATCTGGCACGCTCGCAAACACTGCGACATACCGGCAACGGTTTGTGATAGTCCTCCAAGCAGATGGGTGTGTACATGCTGCACAGGAAGAACTTCAAATCCGGCGAACATTTGATCTCCACCAGTGGCCAAAACTGATGCACCTCCAGGCCCGCCTCGTCCTGTGTCTCGTGATTCATTTCATTGGGAAAGGAGGTCATGTTGTAGCCAATACCGCGACACATGGGTATCGTGATCTCCTCGCAACGGGAATTGGGATCTTTGGGTATGGCGGGCACTCCGTAGCCCGGCGCTGGACTCACATCGAGGCCATGTGAGCCCATGCCCATGCCCATACCCAGGCCATGATCTGGATTGTGTTGTGGACTGTCAGCTTGGCAGGAGTTTAAGGCTAGCAGTGCTGCCACCAGCAGCGTTGCCAGACTGTTGTGTTTCATTTTGTGTGTGTGTGTGTATTGTGCGTAGCTTTTAGCTTTTTGTAGTGTTTTTTTTTATGAGCTCTTTTAAGCACTTTCTCTGGTCGAAAGCGCCTTAAGAGGGAAGTAAGTGCAGCTAGGGGTGTCCCTCGCTCGCTCTCTCTCTCTCTCTCGGATGAGAGATTCTCCTTCAGCAGCTTAGCGTCAAATTGTCAACGCTCGACAAAGGGCGTGGCCTAGCTGAAATGAGAAGAGAAAATTAAAAATTAGTTGAAATTAGTTAAGAGAACATTTTTTAGATATTTTAGTCTTTTCAAAAGATAAGGCTCGGCCTTTATTTCAAAAGCCCTCCAATTGCATTCTCTAAAACAGGGTTTGTCAAGAAGAGCGAGGCCAAAAAAGGGAGAGTGTTTTGTTAAGCGGAAATAAAGCAATGCAAAGCAGCTCTGACTAGCTGTTTTGCTCTCTTTGCACAAATCTCGGCGCTCTAAAATCCTAGTATTCTGATGCAGTCATAGCCACTCCTTCAAGAGAATGCGTAAAGATTAAAAAAAGAATGTGTAAGTAAACTAGTTTGCACTCAAAAGGCTTTGTTTGCAGTCGTCCTCCGCTCTACAGCTCTTTCGAAATAAAGCTTTATTGGAAAACTTGACATAGTCTGACTCATGATGAAATAAGTATAAGATGGTCGCTAGCTCGTTTTTGTCCCTCAGCTTCAGTGCATACTTCCTGTTGACGCGGGAGCTTTTTGCTAAGGGACAGCTTTTGCCGACGAGACCACCTTATACTTATTTCATCATGGTTTGATTCATGATACAACTAATACGGATTGGCTCCCAGCTAACAATGTGGACTATGCGCTTTTGCTGAGAGCGCGAAAGAGAGTGGGAGACTGAGCGCAAGAGTAAAAGACTCACATACACAAAATTTTGTATGTGTGTAGAAAAAAGCAATGCAATAAAACAACAAAGCGATCGGTGAAAAAGAAGCCTACCCCTTTGAATTCCCGTCGGCAAAACAAGAAAAAAGCAAAAAATACGTGCGCTCACACAACTTTCTTCTTCATATGTCAACTACGCACTGAAATTTTGTGGACCGAGCAGAGGGCGCACTGAGAGAGTGCCATGAGTATCATGAGTTTGACTCGTCTACTACTTGACTCATCGATTAAGCCGAACAGATAGTCTTTCGTCTTCTTTTACGAAAGCTCATGTAGCAGCTTCTCTCTTCGGCTCGCGAGCCACTGCTTATATTTTACACTACCAATCATGATGCAACAAAGAAGGTGAAGCGCTCAGCGAACATTTAGAACTAAGCGCTTTTGCTCAGAGCGCGAGAGAGAGCGAGAGAGTGAGCGCGAGAACAAAGGACTCACATGCACACAAATTTAGTAATTTGTTGAACAAAAAAAAGCAAGGAACAACAAAAAAATGAAGGACAAAAAAGAACATTGAAATCGTAGGCAAAACAAAAGAAATGCGTCGCGCTCCCCACATAACCTGTCAGGTGATGTGTCAACTGCACACTAAAATGTTTAGACACGAGCTGACAGGGCTCTCAGAGAGCGCCTCTAAAAAAAAAAGTAAGTAAAGCACGACTTTAATAAACTGAAGAACCAGAATCTCAGAAGCAAAAAATTGCTAGATTTGGGAAAAAAACGTTGCTAAAAATTGCTAAAACTTATAAGAAAATTGCCAAAAAAAATTGCTAAAACATTAAAATTTTCGTTTTCAACATATATATGTGCATTTCCATTCTATCGAACACATTTAAAGTCTAAATCAAAGACTAAGCAGGCTTAACTTATAACTATAAATACGCCCCATTATTGGTGCTGAGGCTGATTTTGGGCAATTGTTCGTTGCATTCGAACGTGACAAAAAATGGACCTTTTTTTTGGAAATGCCCATTTGTATGTATTTTTAGAAAAAAATTTAAATACTTTTATTAAAAGGGAACAAGATTTCTGTATCGTAAACAATTGTATCATATGTTTGTATTTTAAGAATTTTATATTTTTATCTACAAAAAAGCTTACCAAGAATTCATGTCACACTAATGTTAATGGACTTGTGCAACAAAAGACTAAAAGCAGCGAGTCTGATGTCGGTGCGTAAGTCGTTCATGAAATGCATTGCAAGTACATTTTTAATAATGTACCTGCAGCAGCTTAGCAAGCTAAAAACAACTCCACACACAACTTTGACAAATGATCACTTGTCGCAGCAAAGAAAATCTAACATAGAAGCACACTTTAAAATCCTCTCTTTATTGAGTGTTGTTAACTCCATCCTGACAAAGAGAACATTCATTGTGACAAGTCAAAGTTTTTGTCGACATAGGAAAACAGGTTGGTTAGAGGGAGACGGACATAGTCACAAAAATTACTCAGAGAGCCAAAATGACAGCAAACAGCTGACTAATATCTGAGTGAAATGATGACCACGCCACAAAGTGTGCTTCCATGTTAGATTTTCTTTGGTCGCAGTCGCCGTGTGTTTGGCCGCTTTCTGCACCTCCGTTTTTGTTGACTTTCGAAAGAAAGCTTTGCGCCAATTGCGTATTGCAATACGCATCAATAGGCATCACGAAAATTTTGCTTATAAACTTTTGGCATCTTAACCCAATCACAAAACACATCAAAATACAACTCTTTCAAGTTGTTCAAGCACTAAAAGTTCCGATATCCTTGTGAACCACTATTAATCGTAATTTGTGACGTTAATTTCATACACAGATTAGGTTTAAGTTCGGTATATTGGAGACGGCGTGTTGCCGGTAAGAATGAGTGTCACAGATTGGCGGAGAGATATATGTGTGAACTAGATAGATGAACTGGATCAGTGATAGGAGCTAGATGAACTGGGACCTCCACAACCATTTGGCAGCCCAGAAGCCAGCCCTGCAGCTGCCCACTTGCGTTTGGTCTTAACTTAAGTGGTTCATCCGATCTTTAATAAAAAATCTAAATTCTTCAAGAAGCGTGACTAAAATTTCAACGAAAATATATTGATAACTGTTAATTTGGACTTCAATTTCAGTATATAAATATAACTTTCATATTTTCGAGACTGCCTTTTCCGATTAAGTTTTACTAGCGTTGTGTACGAACGAGATCTTTTAAATATCTTTTCCAATTTCGGCCATAGTCTTGGACATTTTATTTTCGTTGTCGACTAAACTTAAGTTTTATTTGCCAGTTTTTTACTAGGCGCAAGGACTGACAGACGAGCAAGACTATAGACCGTAAAGGGTCGGAAATGCTTCCTTCTTCTTCCTTTTAAATACATTTGTATCATTTTTACTCTAAGATTAGCTAGAATTAAAATCATGCCACATCTCTATACTATCTACAAACCTTCGAAACTGAATCAGTTAAGTATCAATTACATTTGATTGCTTAGTTATACCAGTTCAAGATTAGACAGGAACTCTAGTAATCCATATTGTTTAAGAGTGTTTTTCTAGGAGCGTTATGAGTAAACAACATCAATTTTCACGGGTCACCGCAAATTGTGCCTATTAAAAAAGCGTTTTTTAATTTGATTTAAAAATTTGTGAAGTTTTTTATTCTAAATTTGAGGCATCAATTAACAAAGTGCCACACACACATACACATTTGAAGGATAGAGTTACAGACTATTTCAACTCATCAGACTCCTTTATTGGTTCTGAAAGCCAGGGCCTGATTATAGGCCATCAGGGAATTCCGGAGCAAAAAATATCCTCCTATTCTTAAATTTTATTCGCCTTTACGACTGATCAAGAAAATCAAACGGTCTGAATTGGTTGGTTTACTTTCGCGATCTTCAGTTCGTGTAAAATCACTGCTTTGCCTAGACAAGCTTTAAACTGTTTCACAACTAAACTTCAACTGATTTTCATTTGTAGAATTTCAACTCTCCCCCAAAAAAAAAAGAAAGAGATGACCGTAGATTTTTTGATGAGGCGACGACAAGTTTTGTAACTGCTCTTTCCTGTTCCCCCGCTTTTAAGCTTCATTTGTTTCAATTGAGCGAGGCGACACTTGGACGACATGTCGTCACATGTCAACTTCATTCCCAACCCTACCGCCAATATTTGCTGACGCTGCAGGGCCCGGCTCGACTGTGCAATGGGAATGACCAAAAGAGGCGCATCAATCAAAATCAGTGATTTTTATTAAATTTGACGGCGTCTGCTGGGAGGAAGAGTGCTTGATCAAAGTGTTTGCATTAAAATATTGTGTGTGGAAGGGCGTGAAATACAAGTCTGATGAAGTTGAAATTAATTCAAGACAATTGCTCACTTGAGCCCAAGCAGCTGGACCCGTTCCCTTTGCTTGACACCTTTTGACGCTGATATTGTGGTCAGCAGCTGGAAAAAATAAAATCATGTAACCGAGATAAGCAGCCAAAACCCTAGAAATTGACAGCTGGCCAAGTGAAGGGCAGCTTCTGTGTGTATCCTACATTACATTTTTAGCAAGTGTCAAGTGACATATTTGTGGCTATTTTGGCTTGCCAGCTTTGCGTGTGGTCTGGCCCGGTCATGATCTCCAACGCGCTCTTCGAAAACTGTCAACAGCAGCTGCAAATAGTTCTCTCCACGCTTTTGAGTCAAGTCCTTTCATTGTTGCTGTTGTAGTATATTTTTCTTTTTTTTTTTGGAATGAATGACATTTTAATTAATAACATTTGTGTGCGTTAGTCGTTCCATCACTTCTACTTCAGTTTCATTCAAGCTTGTAAAGGGGACTTCTGAAACATTTTTCGTGTTAAAATTGTTTGCCAAGCACTTCAAAATAATTAAGTAAATACAGCACAGAAAATTGGGGGGGTTGCTTTGGGGGTTGGGTAAAAGCCAAAAATAAATTGTGGAAATACAATATCGAAATGTGGGCGACAACAGCAAACGTATCGTGAGAATTAATGCCAGGCGTTAGCTTGGCCTATCGATTTCAGCAAATAATATGCAGGAGCGAAGGCAACGACTATCGGTTTGCGGTTGAGACTAATAATGAGATGATGATTGCACAATGAATGTGGGTTGAGTAAGATAAATAATAATTGCATATTACAAATTCTTATGAGAGTAAATTTAGGTTTTTGAGTTTTGTAGTTTATTTTCGATTTTGTATTGTATATTTTGAAATGTCGTCGGGGTCACCAATTAAAAGACGAAGTATTATAAAAAGAGGCTAAAAATCGTAGTATTGGGGTATTTGGGGTAATATTAACTCATTGATCGCTTTAAACTAAAAGTGCAGTCGTATTTGTTTGGTTTTAATAAGCACGTAAAAAACATTGACCTCGAGCCAGCTTAAAAATCCCAAATAAAAAACCAAGGTCGCTATCCATAACAACATTTAAACTAAAAGATTTGTTTGTCGTTTTGGGCTATGTTGTGTTTCACTCACGAACAAGCACGAAATAAATAGAGGGTCTTGAACTCATCAATTAAATCAAATGATGCAAACTCCTAAACTGAAACAGTCCTGTGCAGTTTGCATTCCAGGTTGAAAACGTCAAATTTGCTTATTTAAATAGCTGGTGACCCCGACGATTGATAAAAATTCGGAAATTAATGCAGATTTTAATTATGATGAAAACTAGCGTTGTAGAAACATCGATAGTGCGCACCATCGATAGTTTATACAACGATGGTATCGATATTGCTATCGAATTTGATTTCAGCGTCATGTGATGCTAACGTCATGCATATTTGGTGTTGTCGTTTGAGAGAAGTGTCCCTGGGGGATAGGAGTGAAAGTGGGGCAAAACATTAACTGGGGGAAAGTGGAGGAGACTTAACAGTGACTTGACAGTGACCAAACACAGACTTGACAGTGACTTAACAGTGACTTGACAGTGAATAAGCTGTGACCAAGCAGTGACTTGACAGTGACTAAACAGTGACTAAGTAGAGACTTGACAGTGACTTGACAGTGACTTGACAGCGTCTTGACAGTGACTAAACAGTAACTAAACAGTGACTAGTGACTTGACAGTGACTAAAAATGATTTGACAGTGACTAAACAGTGACTAAAAATTGACTTCACAGTTACATGGCAATGACTTGACAGTAACTAAGCAGTGACCAAGGAGTGACTTAGCAGTGACTTGACAGTGACTGGACGGTGACTAAACAGTGACTAAACAGTGACTAAGCAGAGACTTGACAGTGCCTTGACAATGACTAAACAGTAATTAAACAGTGACTAGGGACTTGACAGTGACTAAAAGTGATTTGACAGTGACTAAAAATTGACTTGACAGTTACATGGCAATGACTTGACAGTGACTAAACAGTGACTAAGCAGTGTCTTAGCAGTGACTTGACAGTGACTTAACAGAGACTTCACAGTCCTCAAACTGCCCTCAAACAGCTCTTAAATTTAGCATCATGTTTCACATCAAAGCTCTCGTGAGTGTTAACGACACTCACACTATTTTTTTATCAAAATATAAAAACGTAATTTTCAAGTTCAAGTCGAAAAATGACCGGAAAACTGATTTTGTTCGATCAGGTATGAAAATTCCACAATGACTTTATATCGATCGTTTAGAAAATTTCTCCTCTGGGAATGGGTGGTCAAAGCTATTAAGTAAATACTTCATTCCCACCGATAAGCTCCAAGTAGGGTTGTCAATATTTTATCGGTATATCGATATATCGATATTTTTGTTGGACGATAAGGGTTATTATGATATGATATTTTGTATGCCGATATTGGCGATTATCGATATTTTTATAAACGATATATCAGGTGCAAATTCATCAAACTAGCTAGCCTGACAAATCATCTGGTAATACACGTATGGATGCAGAAATACGCTGCAATATTAGGTGTCAGTGTTAGAATATATTGAAGATATCGTCATGAACCTAATAGCTTATTAAAGAGCTGGTGTGGAAGAGTTGTTCGTGCTGTCTGAAAGTGCATTTCGATACTTTACTCTCTTGGCCTCAGCTTCGGCAAGCGTTTAAATTGTAAATAGCGAAATGTCTTCGGACCCTGGGAATATCAGGTGACAATCGCTGACTTACGGACACCCGCAGCAGAATGACTGGAGAACGCATTAGGCGGGTTCTCTTAAATTCTACTTTTTTAAGCATAATCTGTAAGTCTTTAAAGCCTACACTCGGATAAGATATAAATTTAATTCGTCACAATCATTCACATGAAAAAAAACACGTTTGAACTGATTTGAAATCAGAACAATTTTGAACAGAAGCCTTTCTTATACGAAGTAATGTGCCTAACTAAATTTGTATCTCTTTTGAGTAAACGCTTTTAAGGTTTTGGGAAAAAGAAGGTCAGACTATTAGTGTAATTTGAAAAAAATGTAGAGAGTAGTTCCAGAAAACTATTGGAAACTGTTGAAAAGATTTCAGTTTTCTTAAGCTTTAGAAAATAACGATAATATTGATATATCGATGTTTTTTATAGGCGATATATCAAATATCGATATTGAAAAATTTTGTTTTTTTGATATTATCGATATTGATATTTTGAGAAATATCGACAACCCTAGCTCCGAGCTAATTTTCAAGGCTTCATATACCAAAAGATGTAAAACGTGACTTTTATATTTTGTAAAATCTCCCTCAAAAGTTTTTGAAAATCGATCGGATTCCATATATGTAATATCAGAGCTCCATAATAAATTTTTAATTTTTATTTGAAAATCCACCCACCTTCGATTAGGGTTTTGGAACTGTGCAATTTTCTGCTCCGATAAATCGATAGGGGGTCACAACAAACGATGGTTGGTCAAATTCACAACCATCGATAGTATCAATGCAATGCAAACCACCTGGTTCGTATCCTCTGTTGAAA
The DNA here is from genome assembly GCA_018904235.1 of Lordiphosa stackelbergi. NCBI lineage: Eukaryota > Metazoa > Arthropoda > Insecta > Diptera > Drosophilidae > Lordiphosa > Lordiphosa stackelbergi. The sequence goes on from JAEIFU010000909.1 coordinate 22,713, forward strand.
ACTCAGTTAAGTGTTCTTTATAGTGTAAATCACGTTTTCTCTGATTATATTAAATGGTGACCCCGAGGTTAAAAAAAAAATTCAAGAGTTAATGCAGAATAAATAATTTCAATTAAATGGATTTTTTTTTTAAGTATCTTTTAGAAATCGGTTAGCTTCTTTGTAGTGTGAAAACATAAATCTTCTTATTATATGCTTCCTTAATTATCAGCACTAACATATTTGTAGTTTTCTTCTTGATCAGTAGATTAGCATCCTTACATAACGACCAAATCATTTGCTTGAGTTAATAAAGTTAAAATTTTTCATTTGTCATGAAAAATATTCTGACAATTTTTTATCATATTTAATATTTTTTTAGTTTAAAGATTAAAGATTTCCTAAATAATTGCCTTTCCCTTAACCAAAATTTCACTTCCACTCAAATCTCGAGTTGCCAACTTGGCATTATTTTTACAAGTGAAAATTAGTGTAGGTCTAAGACAAAGAGTACATTTTTGCCTGACCCGACACATATTGAAATGCAAAAACGTGACTAAAATGGTAGACGACCCAAAACCAAAGTTTTCTTAATGAAAAACGAAACGCACCAAAGGAAAAGTTGGTCGGGAGGGTCCATATAGGTGGAGTAAACACTTTAGCATGCCCTTATTACTATTTTCCTGCCTGTTGTTGTTGTTGTTGTTACAGTGTCAAGTGGTTTTTAGGGTATTTTTTGTTTTTTTTTTTTTTGCTTACCAACTCAACTCATAAGCACATGCGTTCATGGGAAATGGCCTGGAAATAATAGCAAACGTGCCTCTTTGGTACCAAAAGAGAAAATACATAAATATTATTTTTAATAGAGAGAAGAAGACGACGACGACGACGACGACGATGGAGATGGAGTTGGAAAAAAGTGTCTCAAGTGCCAGTGACGAATGGATCTTTGGTAGCTAAATGTTTGTGTTCGACTCGGGTAATGTTTATTTAGTGATTTGTTGTTTTCTTCTTCTTCGCAGCGACCTGCAGACTCATATTGTTTGTTTAATTGTTAACAAGCGTAAAAGACTTGGTCTCTTTACAAGCTCGTTACGGAGTAACAAATTATTATTATTATTATTGGACGAGGGGGAACCTAAGCCGATGGCCATGCATTTTTTTTTGCAAAATCATGCCATGGCTAGAATTCTTTTTACTTTTTTTTATACCAAATCACGCTGCCAACAAGTCTCAACGATGTTTGCTCAAGCTCTCGAAATGGCGACGGGCTGAAAGGAAAAAGAGCTTAGACGAAGTACGAGTAATATGTGGCGATCGCAGTCGCATGTTTGCCAAAGACTTGAAGAGGATGGGAGAGTGAGAGGGTGAGATCGTGCAACTGGCAATTGGTGAATGGTTAGGCTTCAATGCACTAAAGAGGTCGTCGGGCGGAAGCTGTGACCAAAGTTGGTACCAAACAACAACTACAAGCTGACTGTTTTAATTAAACAAACAAGCAGACGAAGAGCCACCACAACAACAGGAAGACGACAGACATCTTACAACACAGGTAGCAAGTGTTGTTGACTTTATAAGGCGAAAATAAAAGGTACAGTTGACACTTTAAGAATGTAAGGAAATTAATATAAAGTGGAGGATGGGGCAGAAGAATTTTGAATTAAACTAATCAACTTAAGAATGGGGCTAACAAAAGTTGGATTAGTTTATTTATACTTAAAATCAAGGAATATATAATAATAGGAAAATGGATGTGCGAAAATGTAAAAACTTTAAAGAAAATAAAAATTCCCTCATCAAACCAGACCAACTTCTGTAGGCGATTCTTTAAGGCTTTCGATGTAAACAACAGTCAGTAAAAATTATAAATGATTTCTTAACTGCAAACAAAGGAAATCAATTATTTTATTTAGGTGGAGGACGAACCTCTAGAAGGTAAGTCAACATTGTTAACCGTGTGGAAAAATGCAATTCTGGTAAAGGAAAGAAGGAAGTCTAAATAAATTGGTACACCAAGCAATGTGTGTATTAGAAATTTTGAATTTGAAGTCGAAAGATCTTCGATAACAGATGATAAAGCTTGATTTTGAAATTACTACGCGGAATTCAAAAAACAGTTCGTCGGATCGAACTCAGAAGGTACCAATCCGTCTATTAAGCTTCTCGGAAAAGTATTCAGACAGTATCTATTAAAGGTATACTGAGGAATGTTTGCCCACAGCTTTCGATAATTTTGATAGAAAACGGAAAAAAGTAGGAACAATGACTGCTTAAAAACGATCTAATTCCTGAATTGACTGAAGTAAATTCTTGTTTTAAAAAAATTATAAAAATTGTAGAAAAATGTCCTTAGCAGCTACACGGAAAATAATATCCATTAAGATCTATTTGGACAACTTTCATCTTAGATCAAACTAACATTAAATGGACATTATAAATATCCATTTTACGATATTTTAACTATCCAGGATAATAAAATTATCCAATGGGTCATTAACAAATATCCGTTTTTTTAATCTGTGTATGAAGAAGCTACAGTTTTCTAGAACTGTTTTGACAAATGGACTTTTAGACTGAAGAAATGTAGAGAAATTAAGTGTGATTGTGGATGAGGATGAATAAAGAAATGAAACATAAATTAGAATATATTTTTGTTGCTTTACAATAAGCTAATCAAACAAGGTCAAGGTTTTTTGAAGTCCTGTCTACCTTTGGTATACCAGCAAAGTACGTTCGACTTTGCATGATGACGTTGAGAAGCACTCAAAGCTCCGTCAAAATAGGAACGAACCTCTCCGAGCCTTTTGATACCAAAAGAGGTTTTAGGCAGGGTGATACCTTATCGTGTGACTTCTTTAATCTGCTGATGGAGTACATACTCCGCCGGTGCCCAAATGCCAACAGATCGGGCACCATCTTTAATAAAGATGTAATGCTACTCGCATACGCCGATGATATTGACATTATCGGCAAAACCGAACGGGCGGTAAGCATGGCGTTTTCAGAGATTGAGAGGCAGTCGGAACTGATGGGCTTAGCGGTGAACGAGGACAAGACGAAGTACCTAGTGTCCTCGAAACAGAAGTACACGCGTCTTGGGCAATCTGTTGCAATGGGAGAGTACAACTTTAAAGTTGTAGAGGACTTTGTCTAACCGAAGAAGAATCACGCTCGCAAACCGATGCTACTACGGGCTCAGTAGGGAGTTCAAGAGCAGAGGCCTCAAGCGAAGAACAAAAATAGCGCTATACAAGTCGCTTATCATCCCAGTCCTGCAATACGGCGCAGAAGCATGGGCAATATCATCAGCGGATGAGGCGGCGATTGGCGTTTTCGAGCGAAAGATGCTTCGCAGGATTTATGGACCTTTGAAAGTTGGCGAGGATTTTCGCATCCGAAAGAATGACGAACTGTATGAGCTCTATGGGGATACTAGTCTGGTCAAGCGCATAAAGCAACAGCGGCTGCGCTGGCTGGGACATGTTACCCGTATGGATGAACAAGCTCCAGCAAAAATGGTCTACAAGAGGAATGCAAAAGAACTGGGACATGGCAAGGTGGGACGACCAGGTGCGGAAAGATATTTCCAAGCTTGGCGTGAAAAACTGGTGCCAGCTCGCACGAAGCAGAAGCGACTGGTTGCAGCGGCCGAGACCGTCGAACGGTTGTGATGCAAGCATATCGGGCCAATCAAGAAGAAGAAGAAGAATCAAACAAGACGTTTAACAATATCTCGTACATGCAATCTTTGTGGAATTATGTTGAAATAAACTGAAATCTTTAATATCAAATAACAAATTTTAATAAAATGTTGTTAAAGATCATCCATCTAACAATTGTAATAAATATTGGTTGTGCATTTTCTAAATTGATTTTAATGAAAGGATATAGATGTCCGATGTTTGCTGAAATGCAGCACTTGGTATTGCGAGTCAAAGTTGTTATCTTTGAATTACAAGCGGGTACGTTTGATCGGTGACATGACAAAACGCCCACGGACATAAGGCCCATATGAAAAATTTCGATCACTACTTTGAAATATAATTCCAAATTTTTCTGGGCCTTTTAACCGGACATAAAGCCCATGGGTGTAATGTCCGTATTTAAATTTAAGTGACATTAAATGCATAGTGCTGAATATAAAATTTAACAAATTTATGCTTTCCACAGAGTGTTTACAATTTTGCTCCTTTAAAATGGACATAGAAATTCTGTCCCATATTGGGCATTTGATCCACGGTCACACCGGCAGGGCTGAAAAGGCACTAATAGTAGGTTGGCAGTGCCTCTGCACTCTGCTGTTTATTAGTGGTATTCATTAAAGCATTTTAGATTTGGTTTAGATTTCATTTAAGGCTTTAACATTGATTTGATTGAGGCTCGTGAACAGCTGTTATTGAGAAAGAACATCTGACTGACAAGGAAACAAAGCAAATTATCTGGGAGGCCTATGAGCAAAAATGCAGTCGATGGGGGGTTCTTCCTGTAAATACAAATAAAATTCGAATTGGTGTCTTTTGGAAATGAATGAGAAGTAAAACTTTATTTGAATATTAATGGACTCTAATCGCCTGAACAGGTTGCGATGCGGTGACTCCATTTTGGTCTCTACTTTGATTACCTCCTCGGCCACAGCGCCTCCCACATCAGCAACGGCTGGGGATATCTGAGCAAAGAGTACGTCCAATGCCTCTTTTCGAAGAGTAGATCATCACGGATGGTCTGTACCAATTAAAGTCCCTAGTTTTGTAACTGGAATTGCTTTGATGGTAAGATCGAAATTGCTGAAGAATTTGAAGCACAACTATGTCTGGACCATTGCGTTTCAACTTGCGCTGGTAGCGCAGTCACATCTAAGTCCAGCCATGCCGAAAAGGCTGGATACTGCACTTTACGTTGCAGTGCTTGGACACCGTTTCGAAGTTAACTTTCTCCTTGGGTTTTGAGATTATCTTGTACTTGAGGGTCTCGCGCGCAGCCCTGGAAATGTCTTCCTCTGTGACCAGCCTGTCGCTGCTTTTGCTATTCCAAGCATTTTTTTCTCTGTCCACTTTAGGCCGCTGATATGCAAGAGACAGCTAGTTTGTTTTCAAATTAAAGCGCCATATTTCTGGCTATAATTTCAGAGTTTTTATTAAACTGTGCCAAAAGTCCGACGAGATGTGGGCCTTATGTCCGAATATAATGTGGACATAAGGCCCATAACATTTATAAATTTAATTTCGGTGCATACTACGATTAATTTTGATATGGGCCTTTTGTCCGTGGGCGTTTTGTCATGTCACCCGTTTGATCATCTTTAACCGGAATCAGAAAGGTTGAACAAATAACTGGGCTTAAGATAAAGTTCTAAAATATCGTCAAGAAATATGGACGATTAATATCGGCACAAGAATAATAATATCGTAATACGACATTGAAAAACCCAATCTTATTGCTTAGAATTTTTAATACAGCTTTCATTGCTCTGAGTTTTATTTGGCAACTGGCACCTTTTAGTTGCAAAAGCAATTCATAAGCAGACGGCGCAACAAGTGCAATTGCCTCGCTTCGAAGTGAGTTACAGCAACAACACCCAGGATTGGTCGCATAAGCAGACGGCGCAACAAGTACCGAGATTCGCTTGGCGCAGAAGCAGACGACTCCCAAAACAAAATAATGCAATCTATGGATAGCTACTTGATTCGAGCCTTGCTAATAAGCGATGTCTTATCAGTTGTTGTTGTTGGACTGCTCCCAAAATCAAATTTAATGAAAACTTATTGCTTTTGGAAATAATTTTCCTAATTTTTTATCCTGCTCCAAATTTTTGCCTTTAATTTTCAAAAAGGCTGTTACCCAATACAGATTTTCTTCTAGTTCCAGCATTTTTCCTAAGAATAATTTTCAATGCAAACACATGCACCTACAGTACACACACACAGCGTACATATTTGGCGCTATGGCCTCGTAAATATTTTTATGGCACGGCCATAAAATGAAGCGAAAAACGAAAAAGTGCAATAGTCAACCAAAATGCTATCAACAGTTTCACGCCTTCCTTCCCATCGAGTTGAACAATAATTTTTGTTGTGCCTCTTCTTCTGTCTGGATTGTATCTTTGTTTATGCCACACATGTTACGCCTACGAAAAAGTCGTATAACAAATAAAAATGCAAAGAACAAGCAAACGTCGTATGTCCCGCAGGTTCCATATGTGTCGGAAAATGCTAATGGGAAAGTCTGAGTGTTTATTTTTATAGTTTTTTTTTTTTCTTAAAGGTTTGTCTGTCAATCAAAACCAAAATTTATACTAAAAGAATATATTTTTGATGATAACATAAAGCTTGTTGGCTTATCTAAAAAGTCGTCTTGACCTGCACAGCTTTAAAGTACAGAGTTCAAATCAAGAGTCCATTTTCCCCCAAATAGAAATTTCCATCGCGGCTTTTTTACTTTGAACTGAATAAATGTTGATAAGCATGCGATTTATTTATGATTTCGTTTGAGTTTTCGTAGAGCTGCTGCTGCTCTTGATGTGCCTTTCATAAATTTAAATTCTGTTTTTTTTTGGTGGCCCTGGCGTTTCAATTAAGCAATTGTTGTAAATTGTTTCGATTTCGCTTTGTGATATGAAAATGATATATGACCCCAGCAACACACATCGATAAGATTTTCTATATATATATGCGAGACGACTAAATGGAGAAATATAATTTTGAAATTAGTCAAAGTTTCTGGTTGGAAGTCATCGGCATGCATGCAAATTATGGTTATGGACAATTTGGCCATTAGCCACAGAGCGCCATAAATTATAAACGAGAAGACGCCTAGAAAATGCCTCATTGAAAATTCCCCTCTAGCTAAAAACACAGGCCGGAACGAGGAGGGGGGAGACTTTCAGATTTGTAGTTATTTTTATATTTCTTTTGGGGTAATTTGTGGTCTCAGATTTGGTTAGGCACGATTTTTGTGTGTGAGCTTTTATTAAACAATTTTATTGGTTTTTAAATTTGAAACAATGTTGCCGCAACATTGTATCTGGCAACATTCCATGTTCATAAATTAACCCAAAAGATTGTTATTTATTTGTATAGCAATTTTCGCATTTGTTTGGGCGAATTTTGACGTCTCGATGTCTGGTTTTACTATGTCAGTGCTATAAATTTGTCGCCGCTTTTCTGTTCTCTCTCTCTCTTTCTTGCGCTCCACCCCCCGATGGGTGGTTCTTGCGCTCCGGCATTGATTTTTATTTTTCTTGCGTTTTGTATTATTTTCTTGTATTTAATGGTATTTTCTAGTTTGGTTTATTTTGTTTGGCATGCGTGCACGACCCGACCCGACGCCAAGCGATAAACACGCGCCCGGTCCCCACCAAAACATCCCCTCTATCCATGGGAGTGTGTGTGAGTGTGAGTGTCTCTGGCATGCGTTTAAGTTTTCAGTTAATGGCTTTTAATGGCATTCCTCTCTTTGTCTCTCTTTCACTGCGTCTCTAATATTTGTTTTGGTTTTTTTTTTTTTTTTGGATTTCTGGTAAAAATGGTAAATAAATATCCAACCAAATCAATTAGTTGCGCAAAGTTGTCTCGCTTCAGCTTTCCAATGATCCAAAAGCAGAAAAATATAATTTTAAATGGCTTAAGATTTTCATCTTTAAGTTCGAAAATAGCGCAGCTTTTTGTGGTTTAGGTTTGCAGAGTGGATTCATTTGGTCTGAGAACCTGGGTTAACCTTTTTAGCCAAATAATGGCCTATGGCTACCCTTGTTTGTCTACAACTGGAGTCAATCAGATGCATAAGAAGTGTGTGGCAACAACAAAGTACATGCGACTCGGGACGCGGCGCCAGCAGGGCGCACATTCAGATGGCTCAACTGCAGTGCAGTGTTCGCGATCGAAACTTGCTGATAAGGGTTGATTTTTATATTCTTGTTGTTGAACTGCTCCCAAACTCAAATGTCCAAGGAACGCCTTTTGAACAAGGAACTTTTGAGCTAAGAACAAAGAACTTAACGGAGACTTATCTAATAAACTAGATGAACGAAAAACTGAAACATTGATACGTACTTCAGTCAACAGACTAGTTCAAGCGGTGCTAACTTATAGTTCTAACTTGTAGCGTAATATAACATAACTTAAACATAAATCGGAGAGACTGGGTTCTCTCACAAGCACGAAATATTTCAAGGCTGCAAACCTTTTCAGAAGATAAAAACGAAAATCAGGTTCGGTTGAACCGCACATTTGAGATTTGTGACCGTCCGAACTAAATCTCCTATTTTTGGCAATAGTTTTCGTTCAAAAATTTACTTTGGGCACTTTTTGATGTGAAACATCTTTAATTTCGGTACACAAGATTTTAGTAGGAGTAAAATCTTATTTCAGCGTCACGTGACGCTGGCGTAATTCATATTTTGTGTTTTTGTTTGGTGGAGTTTCCCGGCAAACACACACACACACACACAAGAGAATAGGCAGAGGGGGGAAGCGAAGAGGTAGGGAAGATGCTGAAGAGGGGCAATTGGGTGGGTTGTTGGTTGGTTTCTGGGAAAGATCTGGGTGGGATCTGGTCGGAAGTTGGGAAAGATTTGGGATCTGGGCGGGATCATGGTAGGATCTGGGTGGGATCTAAGTGGAATTTGGGTGGGATCGGTGTGAGATCTGGGTGGGATCTGGGCAGGGTTTGGGTGGTATCTGGTTGGGATCTGGGTAGGATCTGGTTGAGACCTGGGTGGGTTCTGGGTAGGATATAGGTGAGATCTAGGTGGGATCTGGGTGGAATCTGGGAGGAATCTGGGTGGGATCTGGGTAGTATCTGCGCGAGATCTAAGTGGGATCTGGGTGGGATCTGGAAGGGATCTGGGATCTCACCTTGGTGGTATCTGGGAGGGTGAAGCATCATCATTTATTTATGGATCAGCACAATAAACAAGACTTCCTGAAAAAATGAAAAAACACTGCAGCAAGTGATGTAGTTCCTGGTATTTCTACTCCCTGTTAGTTTTCTTCTTTCGACAGAGTGCCCTTGCTGATTTAAATACTATTGAAAGAGCTTCTGATTTGAAAATAAGCTCTTAAAGTAAGCATCATGTTTCACATCAAAGCCTCGTGAGTGTTAACGACACTCACACCTTTTTTTAAGAACCTTTATAACTCTACTAGGATCTTTTTATTACTTATCTAGTTAATATCCGATCTGTAAATTGGCAGGGAAATTAAGCATAACTCAAGCAGTAAAATGTACATTATAAAACACTATAAAATCAGGAATTTGTAAAAGAACACTCAACCCTGCTTCTTGTTCAGGTGTGTTACGAACTCAAAATTTTTAATAGAATATTTAATCCTTCAATGTTAATAATAACTCCAAACATATTTCCTGATCTATATTTATAATTATCTGTACGCCCCATTATCAACACACAGCCTAAACGGCTTATACTACAGGTTTGAGATTTGGCACAGACCTTCGTTTAGTTACTCAGGCGCGCACTAAGAAAGAAAAATTTGGAATTCTGGGAAAAATTTTTATTTTTCATCCGATTGAATTGAGAACTTAGTTTTATAGAACCCGAAATGATTCGACAAGTGTTTTCCTGATTTTCGGAAAATCCGGCCCTGGGAGGAAATGGCCGGAAAATTGTGCATGCAAAACTATTTTTTTTCGATTGGGTTGGAAATTTGTTTTTTGAGGACAGAATAGGAAATATTTGAAATCTGATTTTCCGATGTTGGAAAATTTGAGCCAACAGTCGGAAGGGTTTTGAGAACAAAAGTTTTATGGGTGTGGGCAGGAAGTGGGTGGTATGCGGGTGACAAGTGTGTTGGAAGTGGTAGGATACAGGTAAAAGTTGGGTAAAGATTTAGTTTAAGGTGGGATGTTGAGGACGGGTGAGTATTGGTTCTATACTGTTGAAGGCGCAGCGAAGCGCGACGGGTTAATTGCTAATGAAACAAAAGTATTCTTTCATGGTTGTCTATAACAAACAATGATTTGTAATGTACACACTTTACGCTTCACAAATTCAACCCAAAGTCGCGGCGGGTTTTGCTAGTATCATATATATCTATATATCACACTTTCAATTCAAATAAGTAAAGATGTACGAATGGATGGACGATCGAATATATTTTCGTGTGGCTTGACATGCTTTTCATAATTTGCCTGATTTTCATTTTAAAATAATTTAAATATATTTTAAACAAAAATTAATTTTTTGAAAATTCTGAAATAATTTGAAAATTATTTGAAAATAGCCGCCTATGTCCAGATAAATCGATAAATATTTAGCTTTAAGGTATTTTAAGACAGAGACTATATTCACACTGAAAATAAGAATGGATGACTCGACCGAGAGTAGAAGACCTAGTAGACCAAGACCCATATTGACAATGTAAATAGTAAACCGTATGTAAATGGTAGCCCGTGTAAATAAAAGTCCAAAAACCCGAGAAAAACTGTCGCTTATAAAAAAAAATTCGGCTCGAAGGACCTTCAGAGATTCATTGATTCGATTACAAATCAGAGGACGTAAAGTTCCATAAGAAAGCATTCAACAAATTGCCTTCTCTTTTACACACCTGGTAAATTTCTTAACTAAACTGCTTACTTAAAATACTTTCCCCCTAAACATTTAGACAGAAAATCCGTTGTAATTCAAAGCATTCGTCCACCACATCACAATTTCATAGAACATGTATTTTTATTTCCACTTCAATTCCACAAAATAAACTTTTTATTTAACCAATTTCCTCTTTTATTATAAGCAATATTTCACAATAATTTTTATTTTCATCATTTTTCTCTATGATTTACATTTTACGATCACATTTTAATAATCGACCATTTTATGGCTAAAATTTTATGATGACCATTTTGTGTGTGTGTTGTATTTTTTTAACACCCGTGATGTTGTAATAACCATAATTGAATCATAAATGCATTTTGAAATGAACAATTTTTATTTGTTTATAGAAATGTAATTGAAATGGCAGCAAATGGTCGCCGGTTTGTCTGTGCTGGCAATTAAAGAGAATCCGACATTGACATACAAAAACTATTAGAGTGAAGGCATTTCCAGTTGCTGTCGCACATGCAATAAAAACGATTTTTATGGTCATTTGAAAGCGTCGAGCAAACGACCTGAGGGCTGCCTAGATGAGTATGATGCATGTGTTATGTGTCTGAAGTTCTAGGTTGACAATTTAGCATGTCCTCCCTGCTCTAACGACGACAACGTACAAACATTTTTAGTGCCCTTTGTTGTCGTTGTTGTTCTAACCTGGCGTACTGCTGTCCCATTCGCACTTGGGTATGACACACACGTGTGTGTATTAATTAATGTCAGTGTGGAAATTAAGTGAAATATATCTGCAACATGCTCCCTAGAAATGCGAGGATGTCGCTGGTTGTCATCGTGTGTATGGAGGTAGAGGAATTGCTGTTGTTGTTGTTTGTGTGACAAAATGCCGCTGACATGGATAATTAATGGTGAACCAAGGGGGTTTTGGGGAAACAGCATGGTAGTTGGATGGAGAAATGCCTGACCTCTTCCTGCTGGGAGCTGCTCTTAATTGCTTAGCTGGAGCCCTGTATTAGATTTACTAAATGGGGATCAAGTAAAGTTTCAACAAAAAATGGAAACAGAAACCTGACTAAATTACTTAACTCAGCAGCGAACTATAAAGTGCATAAAATGTAATTCCTAGAATCTTTTCAACAAACACTTCCAAAAACTTCCGTTCTTCATTACTCAACACCTCTGCCACACAAATATGGTCAAAAAATCATCAACTTCTTTTTACGATCTGTCAGTTTCCTTTTCCCCTTCTGTTTTACGAGGCCTTAAAATTTCCCCATAAAATATGTGCCACTTCCTGAGGCAGCAACAAAAATTCTGTTTTATATTTATTTAATTTGATTTCCCCACAAAATTTTCTTTTGCTTGCATTGTCAGAGCTGAAAGATGAGAATGCAAGGCAATTCAATTTTAATTGTTTTTTCTCCCCCGAAAGTATGCAATGGCAGAGAAAATGCACAACTGTCAAAATATAAACGCTTGCTCATGCTGCAAAATTTGAAATGAAAAATAAATCTGCCCACCCACAGCACACACACACAAACTCACGACCATCTCTCTCGTCTCTGTACATATTTTTTTGCCTTTTTAGCGACACTTGACACTCTTTTGTATTTAGTCAGTCAGCCTGATGTTTCACACTCGCCACCCTCCTCAACAGACCGCCTCCCTCTGCTGCAGCTGCACTTCGTCTTCGTTATTAGCAAAATTTGCCAACAAGAGAAGAAGAAAAAAAAAGCGAACACAAAAATCGGAAATTTAATTTTATTTTTGTGTTTTTGTTTTGTGACTTGACAGGGCAAATACAACCCCTCGGGACTTCAGTTCAAGTTACAGATGAGAGCGTGAGTCAAGTTAAAATAAAATGTTTTATACAACGAAATGTATTTTATAAGCATAGGAATGGAATAAGTGCGGGTGGTCCAATCAAAAGTATTTTGTTGTCGGAAAGGAAAGAGGGAACGACAAAAGCTTATAAGATCCTCTGGAATCAGTAGAAATCAAATTTTAAAGCAAAGTTCCTTTAGTGAAACCTCTTTTTTTGATAGGACTAAGAATAAAGACTATTCTTATCCAAAAGCTATACTAGAACAAGATTCAGAATCTAACTTTCAGATATTGGACATTTTGTCATGCTCAAAACGGGGACCCAAAAATGCAATTGAATTGAATTTTTAATTTTTTTATTTGAATGCCGGAAGAAGAAACACGGGAAGTTAAAATGGTTCCGAAGGATCAGATTAAAATTTTAAGACTTATTCAGAAATCATGTATAAAATAGTATAACCAAAGAAATAGTTTATTTAAAAGTTAACAAACAGATATCAGCGAGAGTCAAACTTAAGTTTAGGTTCCCCACAAAACACATCTAAAATGGGACAGTCAGGTCTTTTCCCGTTTTAGATTTTAATCAAATCATGTGGGGTTGAAATCGTTTAATGTTCCCGCTATCAAAAACCGACTGTGTTATTCGGCTTTTAACTTCAAAGCCCCGAATCCCTTAATCAAAATAACTCTTACCAATTCCGATCTATCGAATTTGGAAACGAGAACAGGCCTGTATATGTATAGACATTTTAAGCAACTTTATTGGAGCTCAAATTACTAAAAAACCTTGACTGAATCGATTCTTTCCAAAAACTACGAATGGATTCTTTACAAAAATCAGATTCGTATCACACACCACCAATCCTTCAATATGCTGAAAAAAGTTTAATTTTGTTGCCCTGTATATCCTTTCCAGAACTTGGTGAAATACATTAAAATATGTGGGCACTTGATAAATTCCAAAAAAGTAAATAGAAAATGATTTTTTAACTCCTGCTCCCACAGAGTTAGATAAATACAGCCTTATCCACAATTAGCAGATATTATTAGTAATTTACTAGAAATATTAAAAAAATCTGCCATTTAATGCCAAATCGCTTAACAGCACTTTAACTTTATCGGAATATTTTAGTGCTTGGCTGAAGGCTATTAAGATTGTATAAAAATCTACTTAAAAAACAGTAATTCTTTGCGTTGAATTTATGGCTCGTATGAGCTCGTAAGTAACCTTTAACACATATTTTTACTTAGCTCTGCACCCATCAAAGACTGAGAAAATAAGGCATGTTGTTTCGTACTGAGCAAATTGGAATTGTATGCTGGCATTGTGCTCATTTATAAATTTTTAATTTAAAAAACCAAAATGTATGGACCAAAAAGTTTTTTGTTTTATGTTTTATTAACTTTGGTCGTCTCTCCGCTAGACTGAGTTAACCAGCCAAAACCCCTGGCGGCCGAACACATTCAGCAATTCACACGCATGCGAGCCGAATGCTTGCCGCGGTCATTGCTCACTGATTGTCAGAGAGTGAGTAGCAATAATGACAATTATGATTTGACGGCAAAGACAAAGCAAAATCTAAACATCATTTTTTTCTGTTTCCCTTATATTTGCCCATTTTGAATAATTAACCGTTAAATTTCTGAATTTAATTAATTTTAGCTTAACAAAAGCTTAAGGAAATGGTTTGCTTTAAATTTTCGCACAAGAAAAAGGGACCTACCGTTTAACGCCGGATCCGACTGGCAAAGTTTGAAAAATTCTTTTTCATGGCTAGTTACTTCAAGTGGTCCAAATAGCTGGGTGAAGGTGAACCGTATGTGTAAAGTCTAGTTTCTAAGGAAATAAAAAACATTTTATTATTAGATGTTCAGAGGCGGTATCTTAAACATTTTTGACCTCCCGCCTAAGCATCCTCAGCACAACTTCCACTGGGCCTCTGACGGTTTGGTACCCACAAAACCAGGCAATATCCAAAAGGAATTTGGAGAGCTGCCATATCAATGAATCGTGTGCCTTGTACTTAATAGCTGATATTTCAGTCACTGAGTTGTCAAATTTATTGCAAAGAAGATTTAACATAGAAGCACAATTTGCAACATCGATAACTTTTCACTCTGATATTTCTCAGCTGTTCTGTGTCCATATAATTCTAACAATCTTATTTTCCTATATCAACTATAATTTTGAGTAAACTATGTTGTTGGCACATGGAAGTGTGGCTGGACCACATTTATTATTTATTTTAAACCAGGGCATAATACCGGAACCAAAACCGGGAACCGTAAACCGAAATAAACCGTTTCAAATCGCGTACCGGAATCGAAACAAATTTTTTGTTGGGAACCGAAAACCGTTTACCGTTATTATTGGAACCGATATAACCGGAACGAAACCGAAACGTTGGTACCGGAACAGTTTCGGGCGTTTTACCTTTCATCGTAGTTTCAGTCAGACGTTTGTAATGCTAAAAAGCAATCATAAAACGACCTTTACACGCTGCCAGATTTTCTTTCAACTTTTAAGGAGTCATAACATTTAAGTACCCATCGATTGCCCCACTCGTTGGAGCTCAACCTACAGGATACCAAAATATTTGCTGGCAGAAGACATCTTCAACTCTTTCTCCAATTTTGCGGCTACAGATAAGGACTTTCTTCTGAACCGGAAAGTGTGGGACTCAGTTCGCGAAATGGTACGCATATTGGAATCAGCGGAGGCGGACACAACTAAACTTAAAGCCGAAAATCGAGTTTTGGGCGATTTTTATTCCATTTAGATTTATTGCAGATTGGAAATGTTAAAAAATTCGTTGTCTCTTGCGAAATCTTTTTTTTCAGGAAATATCGAGAGCAATCCCTTTTCGAAAACAATGCTGTTAATAATGTAATCATTAGATCTGACGTGTTAACTACGTAAAAAATATACAAAATATGAAGGATATATAATTTTACTTTAAATGAGAAACCATTAATTTCGTGTTGAATTTCGATTCGTTTTATTAAACAGGAATAAAATGATTTAGATTTATCTCAGAATTGGGTTTTTTTGTATTAAAAATAAATATTTCTTATATCGGTACGAAATAAAAATGCGGGTACCGTATCGAAACCGAAAACCGAAATTAATTGAAAACCAAAATGGAACCTTTAAACGAAACATTCATTTCGGGACGTACCGGTACCGGAACCGGAACCGAAATTCGTTTCGGGATTATGCTCATGGTTTAAACACAGATTAGACATTAAGTTCGGTTTATTGAGAAACGCTACTTTGGTGAATATTTTGACACAAAAGCGTTGGAACCCAATTGAAAGAGGGATGAGTAATAATTTTAATAAGTGAAACATGGAAAGGCACTCAGCACAACCCAGCTGTAACACCCAGTATACCATTCAAAACTGCACTTGGAAATTTAAATAACATATAAATTAAACCTTCAAGTTTTTGACGGCTATAGGTCATGTGATGCTTGCAAATAACTTTAAAACAGGAACACACCACAAAAAAGGCTGGTTGACCGTACAGCTGTTTCATAAGCATCCCTGTTCAATCTTCAGCTGTCTTTGCCTGCGCTGCTATAACCGCTGGGAATGCATACTTCTCGTTTAATGCATAACATAAATTCTGCTATGGTTTGGGTTCGGACTACCAAAAAACTCATAGACTCAGATAAGTGTTCCAAACCTATCAAATGCTGCTGACGCATTCATTTATTTAAGCTTCTTTCTTATGAAGTAGAAGTATATTTCGGGCCTAAAGTGATCATTTAATAACAGTTTTTTCTTATTTTCAATTTTACATCGGGATTTGTTCATACCATTCTTTCTTTTGAAACCTTAAACTTTTAATAAACTTCGAAGCAGTCTAAGTTCCAGTACAAGAACAAAGCATAAGCAATCTGCCAAAAACTAGCAAGTAAAAGACCATCTCAACTAAAAGTTGTTTGTTTAAAATTTTTTTTAATACTTTAAAGTAGATTTCAAAGAAGTACTCAAATGATGGTTTAACTTCAATGAAGAACCACCAACTGGCATGTACTTAGAGCTTGCCAGAGCTCTTGCATAACATAATTTAGACACATTTTAATAACTCACATGACAGCTGGCTGGGCCATTAGCTGACATTAATTGACAATGTGCGACGGCCGTTAAAAAGAAAATAATTTTTAGCAACGAACAACTTTACGACTTTCATATAAAAGCGTCTTTTAAGATGATTACCTACCCATGTACCTAAAGATCTAAATTCTTTGATTTAATTCAACACTCTTAACACGTCGAAAGGCGTCAATGTAAACATACAACAGATTCCAAAGGCGTTTCAAGCGTTCCAGGCACGCACCAAAAACAGAAAGAAAACAAAGATAGGCCCCAAGGCAAAAAAAAAACCAACACAGTAGAACCACCCGTTGAGAGCGTGGGTTGGGTAGGGGGTGAGGAACATCCCTTCGTAATGTTTCCGCCCAAGAAATCGTTGATTGCTTTGGCTGTTGAAATGCGCTTGAAAAAATAAACCAAAACTCAAGGAAAAACGCATAAATTACTCCATCACCCCCCCCCCCCGCCACCGACAGTCATCGTTGCACGGCAAATTAAGGTGACCATATGTGGCCTCCGGGCACCCGACCGAGAGTGAAGTGAAGCAAGAAAAACAGTACATAAAATCAACAAACAGCAGAAAGCAGGGAACACACAAATTCCTCTTCTTCTTCTTCTTGTACTGGCTGTTGTTGCTGTTGTTGTGTTTCAAATAAACTTCGAAATGCATAAATAGTTTACAACAATAACAAGAAACAGAAAGAAAAACAGGAACAAGTGCGTTGATTGCAGGCAGCCTGCACTTTACGGCGGAGCTGAAGAAGGAGGAGGAGGAGGAGGAGGGAGAGCGTGGGCTGCTGCGTCTGGTTCTATTTTGAATAAACGTCTGCAAAACGATGCAGATGTACCCAACACAGCAGAGTTCATTGGTTTGCTCATTAAATGCCTCGATGAGCAAGCGTCTAGGCCATTTTGGCCGAAGGGGAAAGAAACATTGTATCAAAATACAGTTTTTGGGCGAAAAGAAAATTTTGAATAAGTTTTGATTCGGAGGATCGGAGTTTTCAATCGAAATATTGGGCAGCTTGTGGCCCTTTGCGCCATAGCAAAATTTGGTTTATTCTTTGCCTCGTTTAAAAATTAATTTTTACCCCAAAAAGAAAAACTCACAATAAGCAATTAGCCAAGACACTAGACAACAATCAAGAAGCAACAGCAAGCCAGCTAATCGATATCCTCACGCCCTCCACTCCTCTCCAGCTGAATGCCAATCAATCATCAAAACGGCTACCCAAACTTCGCCCACCGCAAAGCACTTAAACTTTTCTATGGTTCCCATCCAAAGAAGCGTTGAAGCAACAACCTGGTAGGATATCGTTCCGTCTAGTGGCTGCTGCATACACAGGTGCAACAGGAGTCGGAAAACCTGGTTGGGGCGGCGGGGGGAGGAGGTGGTAATGTGGCCTTGGTTGGGCAAAAAGCAAACCGCGAAAATCAATTGAAAAAACTTCAGGCCCCCCTCCTACCTACCGGTTGAAAACCTCTGTTTGACTTGCTGGCGGCGGCATCAAAAAGCGCGTAGCGGCGCAACATGAAAACAGTTTGTCGGGGCGAGCAAATGAAAAAGTTTTTCCAACCCCTCTTCCTCTCACTACACTGCGAATGCAGACAAGTTCCATGACCTTACAAACGCAGTTGGCGCACACAAACCTAAATAGGGTTGGAGGGAGCTTTTCCTGCCCGCCTTGTCAAAGCTTTGACAGAATGTGGCTCAAGATTTTTGCGCGTCCGCCCATTAAAATCATTGACATTTAAATGTGCAGAGTTTGGCCACACTTTTTGCTACTTTCCACTGAAAGGAGCGGAAGGACTCTTTTGCTCTTTGAAGTTAGCTTTTTTTTTTGTTGTTTTCCCTTTTGGCTGGGCTAAGCATAAAAATGGCCATAGTTTTTTTCAAAAAAAATTTTTTATTAAGTGGGGGCGCCCCCCCCTACACCTTGTTGTTGCTTTGGTGTTTATAAACCAAACTTTTTCTAATGTTAATATGATTGATATTGTTTAATGTTAATAAAAAAGGAAAAGTATATGCAAAAAAAAATTGTATTTTTAAAAATAGGTAAAGTTTTTTTTTATAAAAAAAGGGGGGGAGTGTTTTTTTTTTTTTAGTTAAGTTGGTTGTGTGGGGGGTTGTGGGGTTTTTATATGTTGAATGCTGTTGTTGTTGCTGTTATTTTTGTTTTTATAAAAAATTAAAAAACAAAAATTAGGAAAAAAAAAGGAAGAGGGGTAGTGGAAAAGGGAGGGTAGTCGGAAAAAAAGGTGGGGGACGGGAAAAAAAAAATTGGTAAAAGAATGATAAAATGTACCTTTAGATGCATATAGGTTTTAATTTATTTATTTTTTTTTTAGAAAATAAATAAAACTTTTTGTTTTAATTATTGTATTTTTTTAATTAAAAGAATGGCACAACCTCCTCAAAGACTTAACAATTAAAGATGAAATATTCTCGGACCACATGCCGATTGAAATAGAAGCCTGTACAGTCGCTCAGCCCCCAGTGGTGGTCAATAAGCTTTTACCGAAGTTGAGGTGGATGGCGAGATATCAACATGAGTACGCAACAAAATTAGAAAACATTATAAACTGCCCATCCCAATACCCGCCAGAGGAGAGCATTCAACGCCTAACTCTTGCCATTATTGAGGCTGCAAAAGTCATGCAAAAGCCCAGACTTACCGACTTTAAAAAACCCTGGTTTGATAAGGAGTGCGACAAGGCAAGAAAACGTTCGATGCACTGGCTAAGACAGGCAACTCGGACCAACACACCTGAAAGTAAGGCAAACTATCAAAGAGAAAACAGCGCTTATAAAGAACTATGTGTGGAAAAGCATCGCATTTATTACCAGAGCCTCCAGCTGGCCCTAGATAGTATCAGAGACAGTAAGAGATTTTGGGGTATGGTAAGGCAAATAAACGGCTCAACAGGAAGAAGAGGAATTCAAATTACCGCCGAAAATCTAGCTGAATACTACAGAGGCCTGCTGTTCAGCGACATACTAACAACGCACACCAGGGAGCTGCCGATTATTGGAAACGAAGAGATGGACCGTGAAATTACAACTGCAGAAGTGCGCTTCGCAATAAGCCAAAATAAAATCGGAAAAGCCCCAGGGGAAGATAGAGTTTCTGCGGAGTTCCTGCTGCACGCTTCTGATACCTTTGTGGAACAGCTTACGGAGGCTTTTAATCAAATGTTCAACAGCGGATGTGTTCCCAAAAGTTTTCAAAGAAACATTATTTACCCCATTTTTAAAAAAGGAGACCCTAACGATGCAGGAAACTATAGAGGAATATCGTTTCTGAATACTCTGCTAAAAACCTTCACTTCAGTAATATTAACGCGTCTAAACTATTTCCTTGAAGAACATAAGATACTAAGTGAAAACCAGTGTGGGTTCAGAAAAGGATACTCCACAATAGATAGCATATTCGTACTAACGTCGATTTCCAGGGAGTTCCTGAGGGCAAATAAAAAACTGTACCTCTTTTTTATTGATTTCAAGGCAGCCTTCGATACAATAGACAGAAATTTATTGTTTTACAAACTTTCGGCCATGGGCATATCGTCCAAAACTATCAATGTATTGAAGAGTCTGTACGAGGAAAATAAGACTGCCGTATGGGATGGAAATAACCTTTCGGAGTGGTTTGAGACAAATCGGGGAGTCAAGCAAGGTTGCATCATAAGCCCGCTGTTATTTTCTTTGTTCATAAATGATATCGGAGACCAACTTAATGGTGGCGCACGTTTTGGAAATACTGTCTTCAAAATACTGATGTATGCGGATGACATGGTTCTGCTTGCTGAATCACCATCGACGCTCCAGGAGATGATAGACGAAGTACAAGATTACTGCCAAAAATGGGGACTAGTGATAAACACGGAAAAATCCAAAGTGATGGTAGTCCGGAATGGAAGAGGAAGGATGGCAAGAAATGAAAGCTGGACACTCGGTAACATTCAACTGGAATCGGTAAAAATGTACAAGTACTTAGGAGTGTTATTAACCCCAAATATGTCCTTTAAAAGGCACATTGAAATGAAACTTGGAGAGTCCAAAAGAGCGTTAAATAGCACGTGGAAAGCCCTCATGGGAAAGAAAAGTGTGAGCGCTAGTACAAAGTACAAAATGTTCCAAGCGACTTCCAGATCGATTATGTGCTATGCAGCGGAAGTTTGGGGATGGGAGGCGCATGAAGATGTGGAAAAACTGCTAAGGTTCTTTGTAAAAAAAATATTCTATCTCGCAAATAATACGCCAACTTATGCCATTCATTTGGAGACAGGACTACCGGAATTGTTTGAATACACGATGCAGACCCACTTTAACTATATAAATAAAATAATGATGCTACCGGATGAGAGGTACCCAAAAAGAGTAGCAACTGCACTGAAAGAGTCGACTTCGCAATTTTTCCAAAAATGGGAGGAACTTGCTGTGGAACACAGAGTGGACCTGGCCGTTTCCAATCCCTCGACTTGGAAGGACGGTCACGCGAAACTGCTGGCGGCTATTCGCAACAAAAATCGTGAGGCGCTCGTTCAACGTGCACGCACAAGCGAAACTCGGAACACGTACAAGATTCTCGACTATGAGCTTGGAGATGAAACGTATTTCAAGGAACAATACGATACCTTAACTATCTCCTATATTTTCAGAGCTAGAACTGAGATACTTTCTCTAAATTACATGCCATATGGTCGAGGTAGACGCGAGGGTAATGAGCTGTGCAGTCTCTGTAATATGAACGCGAGAGAGGATGTTGTACACTTCATAGCCATCTGCCCAATATTGAAGGAGCTTAGAGTCTGCTTGCTGGGAAAGGCAATGTTCACGATGGATGAGTTGAAGGCGGTGCTGAATGGGCAATCCTGGAGGCGGTTGGGAAAATATTTGCTAGACGCCTACAATTACAGAGCGAAAATCTTGGCCGAAGCTTTTTAGGAATATAATTAAGCTATAAACTAAGTTAGGTCTATAAGAGCCTGGGACGTCCCCCTTAGGAGTGAAAGATCTGCTATCTCGCGACGAGCGGGGAAGGCAGGTGGTGTAACTCCGAAGGGTGGGACTTTCTAAAGCTCCATAGGATAAATAATAGTAAATAATACACTGTACTAGTTATAGAATAAGGCTGACGGCAATAACGCCATGCCTAATTACACAAACTGTTCTTATTTTTAATAAAGAACCACATTTTTAATTAATTATTTTAAACAAACAAAAGAAGCGCTACTTGAGATGTGTCCCATATGTTGTTGTAATTTATGGAAATATTTCTTCATGTTTTAATTACAAGAACATTTCCAACTTCGAAGCTGGAATAACAAATGAGAAGCAGTTGGCCAGACAAGTTGGCAAAAGGATATTTTGCATTAAAGCTGAAAACGAACAAGAAAGGAAGGGAGGCCTCAACACTCAACTGACGGCAAAAGCAAAAAGAAGTCAACAGCTCGTTAACGTTAAAAGTGGCAAGAGATATTCCACAGCCAGCCACAAAACATATTTCTGTTCTCTCTTTCTCTCTCTCCCTCTCTTTCTACTCGAAAGGGTAAACCAACAATGGGGCAACAAGTCGCGTCTGAAGATGCATTCGCCCACGGCAAACCAGCAGCAGCAGCAGCACCAACAGGAGTTGGTTTCGTTTTGAAGAGCAAAATTGGCGTTGAAAAGTAACTGCCGAGAACCACAGATGTCTACGACCCTGATGATGTCGACTAGGAGATATACTTTGCCGCCTGGTCAATTGCACCGGGTCACACAGAGAGCATGGAAAGCAGCAGCAGCAGCATATTTTTCTCTCCATTGTGCGGCAAACTAAGCGCACTGAAGTAGCCAAAGGGATAAGTGTTTTGGTAGGGGGGAAAAGTGGGGCCAATTGCGGGGGGGGCCAAAAGTAAGGTCAAGTTTTTGGTCAAGACTTGTTTATGTTTGGTGAGTTCGTAATGATGAAGGAAATCCTGAAATCCAAAGCCTCTTTAAGAGTTACTCTAAGTTTGTATTTATAACGAGAGTGGTCCTGTTCAATCATAGCCATTAACACAGACCATTAACATTACAAACAACAAATATATGACAAAATGAGTGTTCCTTTAGGACAAGCCGAAAAGTATGCAATGTTTTTTATTTCAAGTATATGACAAATTGTTATATTCCTATATCTCGGCTATGTTTAAAACGATCTTTCAGAAATTTTTTAAGATTATAAATATTGCGAATATAAAAGTGAATTGAAAATTTGAAATCGTTATCTTTAAAATTGTAAGAGTTACTCAACATTTTTTATGACTTGAAACTTGAAATGAACTTGATCTGTGTGCATGCTATAAGAGTCTACAAATAATATTTGGTTGCCATAGCTCTCTAGGCTCGAAGATTAAGTTTTAAGAAGATCGACTTGGTGGGGTCGGGAATGCTTCTTTCTGCCTGTACAGCCCAACACCGACAGAAATTGTTTGTCATTCTAGAGATAAAGAAGAATACAAAAAGACGCGGAAAAAAAAAATGATATGATCTGGGGCTCAATATTATATTTTTTCATATCAATAAAAACCGATATGATAAACTTGAACTTGACCTGTTCAAAAATATCAAAGTGACATTTTCGGCCATATCAAAATGATATTTTTAAGATTCAATTGATCTTTTATAATTTCAATATTACAAAACGAAAAAAATTCATTACAAATGGGAATTCAATACTACTAAGTTTTGTTTTAGCTAAGCACTATTTTATATTGTTTTATAGAAACAGAAAAAGAACGAATTCATAATTTCTTCACCCCGCCGCCTTGACTGGGGATCGAACTCGGAACCACCTGCACGTCACAAATTGGCATGGCATTTTACCGCACTAAGCTATCAGGCATGTGTTTGGACACATGGCTGTGAGCCTACTTATACATTTTTTTACGTTGCTTGAAGTTTCGATTTGAACTCTATCTGTCTCTTTAATTTTCGTGTTTTCTATACATTCCATTCCCATTGTGAGAGTTTTGAAAATAAAAAAAATATTCGTTTAATCTTTTTTAATATCATTTGACAAATTGATATTATTTTCGGTTAAAATGAAACGTTATTGCATAGAAATGATATGAAAAAAATGATATTTGTAAAAATATCAAATTAACCAGCCCATATCAAATTGATATTGACCTGTTTTTTTTCTGTGTAGCTTACTGTTGAAACGTTCTACGATTGATTTTCAAAAAGTTCATTAATACAGTTAAATTGGAAATAGCCTTCTTTAAAGCAGTATGAAAAATGTAAGGTCATCCAGGCGCCCCTTATTCGTAAATTGAAAAAGTTATGTTGTAAAGGGGGCGAAGAGGATCCAAAGTTTTTGATATATTTTCCATTTTTCTCAAAATATTTCCAAATTTTTTTTATCGAAATCGAAATAATACGAAAAATTAAAAATTGGACTACCCGACGCATGTAGCACAAATTTCATCGATGAAATTTTCAAACTTTGTGGCGACGCGCCCATTAAAACTGAAACTTATTTTGATTTTGAAATTTTTTATTATCTTTATTACAAAGGAATCCGTTAAGGGGGCGACCTCTCTAAATTACCATATTGGCTTTAAAAACAAAACACCCTCGATCGAATTCCGGCCCGTTACTCCATCTCAAAACCTAATCAAAATCGAAAGGCACAAAAATATAAGGCCTGCGACTCTGCGACGCAACAGATGCTGCTTTTTAAGCAGCGATTGTCAAGCCTAACCAAACGCATGCCGGGGCCTGTGCCAATAGAGCAAACAGCTATTTAATAGTTGGCCATCGGTCGATTAAATAGGTCAGAGCTGAGATTGCGTCGCTTTGTTTTCGCACACCAATACACTCCTAATTTTGTGGCTACGCTCTTCTTGGCAAACGCTGCTTTAATGTGATCTATTATCAGTTTTTACTACTTCACTATTACGAAATTCCATAAAACAAAATTCTCTATCAGGGGTGTCATGGAAATCTCTAGAGATTTTCGTATAAACGATTGCACTTCAAACTAAATTGGGACTACTTTATTTGCTAAGTGCCAAGAATCAGACCGCCTACAAGATTATCAGGCCTGTTCTCAATTCCACTTCGGTTTTCGTATAAACGTTTGTACGTTGAACCCTGTGCTAATAAGGTTATGTGGAAGGTGACACTCATATCTACGGCTACTAGATCCGCTTTCAGTAAAAGTGGAATTACTCAAGCAGTTGAAACCGATAGCTCAATGCCAAGTGGATTCAATTCGTAAAAAAAGGAAGCCTTGATCTAGTAGGCACAGATTTTCCTTACAACTTCCATTTAAATTTGTAAGAGTAAAATGGGCAACTCAATTGAGAATTGAGAACAGACCTGTATGTGTAAGAAAACCGTACGCAACAAACTACTTGGCTTTGAGCAGGCGGTTTCAAATCGCTCAACTTTCGTCATCTAATCTAGTAGCCGGGCATATTTGAGCCCTTTAACATATAAATTTAGACAGCTTTAAGGCCTGACTCCAGATGACATAAAAATTTATTTCGGCACAATGCTTCATTCATATAAGACGTTGCTGACTTTTACACGAAAACTCTAGAGATTCTAAGAAATCTCTAGAGATTTCTGTGACACACCTGTATATAACGAATTCGATTCCTGAACACTCCAATTTCATATTATTCAATTCTTTCTCTATCAGGCATGTTCTCAATTTTACTTCCACGGCAACTTTTCGAAAGTGGAATTGATTCATGTTCTCGCAACACCAAAACGAAAAAGTTTTTGGTCTGAAAAGTAATGCTTGTTAGTCGGTGGAATGAAAAGTAATTGCCAAATTACTCACTCTTTCAGTGAATTTTCCTTAATGCTGTGATCAATTTAGAAATTGCTAGTGATATTTAATTTGCATTCTAGTCTTTAATTTATTTATAAAGAATTTTTTTGTTAAATGTGTCCAGATTTTGGCTGTGCAAACGAAAACGAAGAGTAAGACCTATAAGTCAGCCTCTCTAATTTCCCACTGTTCCACTTTCGATCGTTTCGCTTAGAATTCTCGTGTTTCTCTGGTGTTTCTCTTGTGTATCTGGTGCAATTCTCGCTTGGTCCAGTGGTTTGCAAAATGTAAAATCAGAGCAATTTCATTCGGAATTGACCGAAGCGGAATTGCGTTCAATTTGCTTTTAAAAATATTGCGAATGCTGTTGATTTTTTTTTACGATATTTTTGGTTCTCGATATAAAAGTTCGACTGTATCTAAATGTAAAAAACGACATTTGAAATTAATTTAAAGATTCTTTGATTTACTTACCATTTTTTCCGCTTTCCTTTGGCTCGTTGTCTTCACAAATACAATTTGCTTAGCTGTAATGAGATGCAAAACAATCAAAAGATAAGTGAACTGAAGTCTATCGGGTCATAAACTGTTAAGCTTAAAAAAACACCTACAATATCTGTAAAGGGTGCGTACTATATAAAATAAAATCCTAGCATCTCACATCTTTAATCTTTTGAGTCGTAAAAAATGTTTATACAAAATTTTATAATTAGAAAAAAGAGCTTAATTAAGTAATGAGCATAAAAGTGGAAGTGGAATGGGGGATGCGGACTAAGTTGATTTATGGTTGGGCCAAGAAAATTTGCTAGAACAGAGAAAAGTGTGTAATGCGACATAATTTACAGCTGCTACCCCACAAGGAATGCGGAAAAAGTGGAAAGCCAGAGAAAGAGTTGCCTAAATTTGCGGCTCAAGTTAGATGTTTTTTTGTTCTATGTTAATATTTGAAGAAAAGAACAATTGTAGTTGTTTCTGCGGCAGCACTTCAAAAAAAGTAGCTCCAGCAAATAGACAAACAGGATGGGGGGAAGGGAATGGGGAATGAGGCGTCGGACTACTTTAATCACGCCATGGGATTAGGGGAACTGCGGATGATGAAGAAGTTGCGTGTGCCCAGCAAAGAGGCAGCTCGTTCGCTCACAATTTAATTAACTTTATTTTGTGTTGGTTTTATTTCTTATTAAAGAACGCGCCTTGTTTGTTGTTTGCTTTAACGGCACTCTTTTGTGTATATAATGCAAGTTTAATCAACGCGCGACAAAATAAAAAAAAAATAATACACACAGATACACATGAGACACCGAGGATGCCAGTGTGTGGGTGACTGAGAGAGACCGAGCCGCCAAAAGATTTGCCTAACCAAGCACGCTGCCAGATAAGTCGCCAGTTACACTAACAACAATGCCAATGTCTGTGCTGTGCTCTCTGCCCACATTCCGCCGCCGTCGCCAGCGCCTTTGATTTTCTGCCTTCATTGTGGCTCCCTTCAATTTGCTAGGTGTAATCTCTAGTGTAAGAGCAAAAGATAAAGTTAAGCAAACGACAACAAAATGACAATTTTTTAATTATAAACGTTTTGTGTGTACTAAAGCTGCGATTTCTTTGTTTAATTAAAAAAAAAAAGTGAGGAGGAGAAGTGGAAAAATTGCTCAATGTACAACTTATGGCCATCAACGAAATTAGGCGCCACTTTGGTGTATTAAGAGGAATGATTAGGTTTGGTGATCAACTTGCTGGAGTACAAAAGATGTGGCAAATGGAAAATTAAAATCTAAGAACTCTGCGGATATGCGATTTAACGAGAAGTTTTATAAAAAAATTGCAGTAAGAAGATGGAGAAGTAACGATTTCGCCGCACTTAATTATGTCTATGTTAATGTCTGTGCGCTTTTAAGACTAACATTGACGCCACTCAATGTTACGTCGCCCTTCTTGTTTAAAAATACCAAGAGCTTCAAATTTTGGAGTAATTTTTTGTTAAGTCTGGTCACATTAAGCTTAGATTTCAACTTGTCGAAGTAAGCTAGATTACTTGATTCAAATATCCATAGAGGCCCTGAAAATAACATACATTTATTGTTTTAAGTCATTTTCTGACAAGTTTAAAAATCTGCTCAAGCTGTCTTTACAATTGTCAAACATTTCTTAACATAACATTTCATCCCCGACGATAGTGTATTAGCAAATCAAATGTCTTTAAATATTAGAAAAATTTAGACTTTTAAGATGGAATAGATACTCTTCTTGACATATTCTTTATTGACGATTCCAGAAAGGCTTCACTCTATGAACAACTCTCCGTACCTGCTTTTTCAAAACATGACCTTATTTTTCTTACATATGCTGTATCTCTGGACTACACTGAACATTCGTTGACATATCGTGACTTTAAGAACATAAACTACGTAGACCTTGGAAACAAACTTAACTCATGTCAATGGGAACTAGTATATTCTCAACCATCTGTTGACGTCCAAGTAGAAATATTTAATTCAAATATTGCCAATTTATTTAATAAATGTGTACCACTTAGACGTAAAAATCTACACCGACTCAAAAACCATGGTTTAATACTGACGTAAAAAGGGCGATCAGCAAGCGTGACAAGGCGTACATTAAGTGGAAACGCTACAAGACGGATTACCTACTCCATGAATACCAAAACTTGAGAAGAATGGTAACGAGTCTATGTGATGCATCAAAACGTAGATACTATACTTAAAAGTTTACTTTTGCGCTATCTGAGCAATCATCTCAAAATGTATGGAAAAATATAAGAGAGTTAGGAATTGGCGGACAAAGATCTGGAGTGGCTGTGAGTGTTGATTTGAATGAACTTAAAAAAAAATTCGTACAGCCACTAGTACCTGATAATTTAGATATATCGTACCTGAACCCCCTGATATATAACAGCTGTGATAGTAGTTTTAGTTTCATGTGTGTCAGTCAGTGTGAAATCTTAGAATCAATTCTAAAAATAAAATCAAATGCAACAGGACTAGATAATATAGACCCAAAATTTTTAAAAATACTTCTCCCAAAAATCTTAGTACATGTTACGAACATATTTAATACGGCTCTGACAACTTCTTATTTTCCAATCGCTTGGAAGATGGCTAAAGTCCTACCAATTCCGAAAGGAATTAACGGATACAGACCTATCTCTATACTGTCCTTCCTTTCCAAAGCGTTAGAACAAATTATGACAATTATGAGGTTTAGGAAAAATCGAAATTGCACTACATAAGTCACTAAAATTGCAGAGGACATACGTAACAAACTTGACAATGACCAAGTTACTTTCTTAACGCTCCTTGACTATAGCAAAGCACAGTTAACCCTGAAGTACTATGTAAAAAGCTAGAAATCTTATACAATTTCTCGGATACTGCCGTAAAATTGATGTAGTCGTACCTGAACGATAGAAGCCAAGCTGTCGTTACCCAATTGGGATCGTCAACTTTTCTTGACGTAAAATCGGGAGTTCCACAAGGATCTGTCCTAGGACCATTATCGTTTAGTCTTTTTATCAATGACCTCCCCAGTGTTTTGTCTAAATGTGAAGTCCAAATGTATGCCGATGATGTGCATATGTATGTTAGTCGTCCGTTAGCCAAAATTTCTGAGTGTATTAGTATTTGTAATAGCGAACTAAGTGTTATTAGTGATTGGGCTAAGAGAAATAGGTTAAGCTTAGTACTCAGACAAACTAAATCGTCCGCTAGCAGAATCGACAACTTATTCCGATGGGTGGGCCATCGTACGGTGCAGTGTGACTGTTCAACGCCAAAACACCACCCTTTATCAAAATACCACCAAATGCGGAACGGTCACACTGCGCTAAGTTGCTTGCATTCGAATTTAATTAATTGTATTTGCAAATATTTAAGGGATTTGTGGAGAATATATGGAATGTAGAAGTCATGGGCAATGCAAAATCTTACCATTGTTTTCCAATTATGCCAATCGACGATTTTTGTCGAGCTTTTGCTTTATACCCACAACAATAAGAAAATTGATCGCTAAAGCTTACCTTCTCCCGAGGAATTGCAACTCAAAATATAGGCATAAATTAAATGTTCAATTAACGATATAGCCAGATATATATTTAATAAAAATAGGACCGATCACATATCAACTTTTGCTAAACAGATATATAACATCAACCTTGACTCCTGGATATGTCTGCGGATCTTAATATTTCTGCACAAAATTATTATCTCTGAACATCCCTCCTATCAGTATGTTAATATAAGGTTGTCAAAAAAGTCTTTCCGCAAGCTTGTCTTTGCAAGCGCGTAGTTCTAGTTGTATTCGTCGCATCGGTTCACGCTAGAGCTTTTTGGAAAGCTCTTTTCACGCGCTAACACGTGTTTGATTTATTGTTGTTTGTTTTTAGTCGTTCGTGAGTTATAGCGTCGCAAACATGGCGCAAAATAAAGAGAAAATACGGCAAAAAGAAGCTCGATGTATGGGTGCCACACGACTTGACGCAAAAAAACATTTTTGCCCGTATGGATGCATGCGAATCGGTTCTGAATCGCAACAAAATCGACCCGTTTTTGAAGCGGATGGTGACTGGCGATGAAAAGTGGGTCACTTACGACAACGTGAAGCGCAAACGGTCGTGGTCGAAAAGCGGTGAAGCTGCCCAGACGGTGGCCAAGCCTGGATTGACGGCCAGGAAGGTTCTTCTGTGTGTTTGGTGGGATTGGCAGGGAATCATCCACATTGAGCTGCTCCCCTAAGGCCAAACGCTCAATTCGGACCTGTACTACCAACAACTGGACCGCTTGAATGCAGCACTCATGCAGAAGAGGCCATCTTTGATCAACAGAGGCCGAATTGTCTTCCATCAGGACAACGCCAGGCCACACACATCTTTGGTGACGCGCCAGAAGCTCCGGGAGCTCGGATGGGAGGTTCTTTTGCATCCACCGTATAGTCCGGATCTCGCACCAAGTGATTACCACCTATTTCTGTCCATGGCGAACGAGCTTGGTAGTCGGAAGTTGGCCACAAGAGCGTCCTGTGAAAATTGGCTCTCCGAGTTTTTTGCCAATAGGGAAGCGAGCTTCTATAAGAGGGGCATTATGAAGTTGGCATCTCGTTGGGAACTCGTCATCGAACAAAACGGCGCATATTTGACTTAAATTGCATTATTATAACCAATTTTATGAACAATTGAAAATTCAATAAAAATACCGCAAGACTTTTTTGACAACCTTATATGACATGTCTCTAATGAGACTCTCTGACGATTAAATATCTCTTAATATTGAGAAAATTTAGCCTTCATTGTTCAAATAGATAATAGTTTCTCTTTAGAGAAGTTTGTCAAACGACTATTTAGAAATAAACGACAAGTGTTAAGGCAGCATTCTTTAAAAAACAAATATTCCTTTTCTTGTTAAATTTGATTTCTTCTTTTCAATCCTTTTTCGATCTTGTTCATTTAATCACAATTCCCTTAAATCATACATAAACAAGCCAATGAAACGTTTTCCTTAAATATTTCCTTATATAGAAAGCGCTTAATTAAAACGACCCTGTAGGAGGGCAGAGGCTTGCTTCTCCCATCTGCCAGCAAACTTCTCTTGAAATCAGTTAACAAACCCGTAGAGATGGAGAGGGAAGCAGGGAAGATAAACAGCCGCAATGCAAAAGGGGCATAAAAACGAGCAGGCACAAAAACAAAAAACAAAAAAAAAATGAAATGCCCAAGTTTAAACAGAATTTAAGATCGGGAACTGACTGACTCAAGCGGGGCGGCGGGAAGCAGAAGGCAAAGACTCAGGCATCATTAATTCTCACCCAAGTGTTCAAGATGCGACGTCTCTGGGGCTGACTCTTGTGCATATTTCCAATTAAAGCAACTTGCAACTCTAATGAACTTGAAGATATCAATCTACGCGCTGTTAACCCTAAAAAATCCGCCGTCACGAATAAAGTTTAACCAAAAGAAATCAAAATGTCAAGCTAATTAAAAGGCAACCGAGTCTGCAATATTTTATATTTTTTTTTTGTCCCTTGGAGAAATTAATTTAAAATTAGATTTAGAAACGAAGTAGCGCATGTGCATGTTGTGTATCTTACAGATACGCATCTCTGGGATGCACATATGGAAAGCGAAAAGGAAGCGTGCGAGCGTTA
Organism: Lordiphosa stackelbergi; assembly: GCA_018904235.1. NCBI lineage: Eukaryota > Metazoa > Arthropoda > Insecta > Diptera > Drosophilidae > Lordiphosa > Lordiphosa stackelbergi. The sequence goes on from JAEIFU010000909.1 coordinate 54,144, forward strand.
AAACAAACAAAAACATATTTTTCTTATAAACACAGAACCAAATACGAACCGAAATAATTTCATTTTCAGTTTCTTGCTGGGCTCTCTCTCTCCGCCTCTTCACATCGAAACATAATTAATTTCTGTTTGTTTAAGGTCTCGGCTGGACCTGCGACTGATGACTGTTGCTTCCTGCCGACGCCGACGATATTTGTTTTTCTCTCCTTGAGCTTCATTGGAATTTCAATTTGGTTTTGTCTCGTTGCATCGTCTCGTGTTGAGCATTTAAATTTTGCACTGTCATAAATTAAACATTTTTTTGGAAACTGATACTTATTTATATTTTATTGATGGGGTTGACATTTGCCCGCGAAAAACATTTGCTCATAAATTATGCTTTTAATTAATTGGAGTCGGCTCGTATCCAGTTAATTAGAGAACAAAAAAATAAAAAATACAAACCCGTCTCAAGCTGCTCAATCTTCAACTGGCAGGTTTTTTTTGGTCTAAGATTTCTTTAGAAATATTTTTATGTTTCACATAAATAATTTTTTTGTATTCGAATTTTGAAGCTGCTGGGTTTTTCTCAGAATTTTGATTTGTTTGTTATGAGCACAGATCGTGTTGCTTTAAAGCTAAAGTTGACACTTGATTAATATTAATCATATGAAATATATAAAAATCACACATCTGTGGCATCTGTTATCCATTATCGAATCTGTAAACTATGCGCATTTGTCAAATTTCATTTAAGAGAAAGACTTATTTATTATTCAAATTCATTGCGATTGATCTGGTGGCTTAACTTGATGGTGGGAAATTTTGTTCATAAAACGGACCTGTTCTTGTTTTAGCTTTCACCTAAATTTGTTTGAAAAATGATTTAAGCAAAAGTGTTTCCAATTGGGAATTTGGTGTAAAGGGTCGTTTATAGTTTTTGCCGTTTTATTTTGGGAATATCCAACTGTAAGAAAGTTTGATATTTATGGCTATTGCCTGGTTTTTTTCAGCGCTTTTAAAACTATGAAGTGGATACCTCATTGTTATAGATTTGTTGAATAGAATGTAAACTTTTAAGCTCATTCTACCTATTTGGGACTTCAACTTTCAAGAGCAAGATTGATAGCTATTCGATGCTGAATAGAATAAATTGTGTTGAACTAAGTTCTTGATTTTATGATAAATTAACTGCATGTTCTATGAACCAGTTCTAAAGCGTTTAAAACCGGTTCCAGTTAGGAATTATACAAGCTCAAAACCTAAACTGGTTTTATTTTGAGTTGGTAATATGGAGTTGTATATTGTTCCGAATCAAATTCAGTTCCGAACTAGATTGAACTGTTTCAAAATTGCTTTCTACTGTGCATACTAAAATGCTCTGCGGCAGCCACGTCGACACACCGTCTGCATAAGCTGGTCACTGTGCTGCTTTGCCAACAACAACGCAGTGTAAAATGTACTTCGTGTCAATGACTCAACGTAGAGCCCAAATTGGGCATGTACATTTTGCCGGCCCCTGGTTTAATTCAAAAGTGGTTCAGAGACATATTTCAGCAATTGTTGAAACTATGAATTTAATATTAAATCTGTAGGTGGGTCATATGGAGTTAGACATGTGTATGGACAGGCATTTCCAATACCTCAAAACAGACTTCTAACTAGCAAAAATTTGCGCTGTTTGCAGAATGGCACAGAATTTTCAATCGAAGACATCGCTGGATTGGAAAGAATGGATGAAGTTAAGCGTAAAATTTTCGAAATCAATGCTCGAAGAAGCGAAACTTGACTTTTATGATAAAGGAATCTACGGGTTTGCGAAGTAAGTTATTTCGTTTACTTTGTCAAATAATTCGTTAACGTGGAACAGACGATTTAAGACTTGAAAAGCTTGTACAAAGATACCAATAGCCCGCGAACTAAGGCTTCGTTGGTAAAACTAAAAACACTAATTTATGGACTATATGACTCGATAATGGGTGCTGTCAATTGTGGTACCCACTATAGCGGTTTTGCGATGTATGTTATCATCTCTTAAGGACACATTTAATAGGTCAGTAACTCAATGTATTTAAATTCTTAAAAAATTCTATGGAGTGGTTTTCCACTAATTCCATTTTCTAAGTTAGACCTCTATGGGCGGGGTACTAACCGCTTGTCCATTGAAGACGGGAATTTGGTATATTTATTGTGGTGACGACTAACCCTCCTAGACATGTTATTTTTGTTTTCCCTTTAACTTTGATGAATTGTCCAAAAATTTTCATCTCAACCAGCAACAGAGGTTGTAGCTGTGTAGTATAAATGTACCCATTAAACGCGAACTTGACGTGATCAAGAAAAACTGGATATAAGGAGTTGCTACCTGACGACTCTATTTTCACAATTTATTGGTCCCGTTCCCAGACTATTTTGAGTGTTCCACTGTTTCACAGTTGGCTTAAAGGTACAAGAAGCGCGACGTGAAATTGCGTGACCTCAATATTGGTTCAACTGTTCAAAGCCAATGAAAGTTTGCGCCCGCGACGAGGCGCCAAGCCCGAGGCCCACAGCCTAAAAAATTTGCATAGACTCCAGCACAATGCTAAATAAATGAACTATATAAGGAGTACATGGTAGCGGCGAGCGTGCTTGAAAGAAACGGCTGATATGGTGCGGCTTAAGCTACCACAGATCCTGAAGTGTAGTTGAATTGTTTTGTTGCTAGGAACTAGATATTTGGAAATTAATAAGCTGGCAGTTCATGCTTCTTCTTCCCTCAAATTTTGTATGAAACATTTCGTTACTTTGCAAATCAGTGAGTTAAGAAAATTACTTAGGAGATGAATTTTCAGAAAAACATCATACAAGCGTTAAACTGTGGGTCCTTTCTCTTGAGCGAACAATTATAAGCACACACGTCAAGAGATTGAGAGAAGCTTGGCCCTTTTGGGGCTTTATAGACAATTTTACATTTACATCGTACAAGTCATCAATGTTTATAATTATATTTCAATAACCAACACAAAACAAACGGAGATTAATTACAAGATTTTAAAATAGGAATGGCGTACAGCCTTGATTCGTGGATCATTACAATCCTTTCATCAGCAGACTTGTTGCTTTTCACGCTTCATCTAATACAAATGTGTTAATTAATCTCCGTTGATTTGTATTGATTATTGAATTATAATAAGCCGTTGACCTTAAGACGGCTAAAATAAACTTTGTCTAAAATCAAAACTGGTCGCAATATATCCATTAAAGTAATATTTCTAGCAAATTTAGAGCTGCTGCCAATCAACTATAGACCCGGAGTAAAGCGATACAAAACGAGGACTCTATACAACATATCTAACCTGGAAGAACTTAGATGCAATTACTTCGAAGAATGGGTTTTTATTTTGGAAAAGATAGACAAAGACTAATTTTCTGCTGCACGTAAAAATAGGAACAAAATTGTAAAAAAAAATTTTTTGAATATGAATACTTTTACTTATTACTTTTTATTAAAGAGTGTAAGTAGAAAATACAAAAAAAAATAAGTTTAAAATATTATTTTCGCTAAAGGCAGTTATAGATAGCTAAAAACAACATTTAATCGGACACACCTTTACAACCATGGCATACTTTCAGGCTGACACTTCATATCAGAAAAAGTCGGGGCTTGAATTTGCAAATGGGCAGTTTTCAACTCATTATTCAACGATATCGTTAAAAAAATAAAAAGATTGCGAGTGGTTGGAGTGTGAATAAGCATACAAGTCTGCTGATGAGGGATTTTTGGTAAAATCCGAAACAGTCTGTACAGACATACCAAGTGCTACTGCGATAAAATGTTGTGAGCTATCTCTACTACGTTTATGCACCCAAAATTTATTGTGATTAATGCCCTTGAAAGTATGCTATGCTTCTGAAAATACTTAATTGAGAGTAATATTTATTCTTAATTCTAAAAACCAAATTATTTTTTATACCTTTAACTGGTCCGACAATTTTTGTAAATATTCCGTGTGGATTATGTATGATTCTGCCATATCTGACTACAAAGTCTACGTATTGATAATTATAAAATGACATAAAGCATACTTTAAAGGGCATTACTCACAATAAATTTTGTGTGTATAAACGTAGTATCTGTTGAATTGTGTTGATTGCATTATTACCAATTGTAACCAACCATTGACCTTGAGCCAGCTTTGTAAAAAGCACAAAAAACTTTGACTAATTTTCGAGAATTTTAATTTAAGCGATTACAGTATTAAAATTTTGCGTCCGTTGCTTCATAAAACCGGAATCTAGTTGTGAAAATAAACATTTCTGTCTGTCAATCTGTAGAATCACATCAAACTTAACTAAAGCCACCAATTTTTGTATCGCTTGTTAAATTGTCGTTCTAAGCTGCAGCATCTTTGAAACCCCGACCCCCCCTCTCTCATCCACCTAAAAGCTACATTTGAAAACGAATTTCCTTTTAAAAAATGCTCCCCTGTTGCCCGCATGTCTTGTTAATTTTTGTGATACTATTTGTTCTCTGTGAATGGCATAACAAACAAAATTAACACCTAGTCGCTACATTTCCAGTTAAAAATAAAAAAAAATAGAAACCCACACACTTGAATGAAAAAGAAAAATACATACATTCCCTACCCCGCCCCCACTCCCCAGCATAAGTCACTCTCCTAACAAGGTGCCATCTGGTTGGGTCTATGCTAAATAAATTAGAGCGTATTGTGCGGCTGGTGGTATATAGGGGCTGGCTTAGATTTATAACTGACACTTTCCGTTTTCGTTTTTGAAAATGCAAATTGCTTTATGCTCAATATTTGCACCCACAATTAGCATATTAAACAATTTCCAACCAAACCCAAAATAAATTCTAGTTAAAAATGGCCTCATAATGAGTGTTTCGATTCTGTTTGTTTTGCTCGGTTCCAAGTGGTTAGATGGTTGCCCCTGCTGCCTCTGCTTAGTCTGTGTTCTATTAACGTAATTTTCTACTTGATTTCTGACGCTCATAAATCATCATCAGTTCTCCCTCAGAGATAGTGTCGTCGGCTGTTGTTGTTGTTGTTGGCTGTTTAGGTAGTCGTCATTTTTATGGAATTTATCTCTCTAAAATAACAACAACAACAAGAACCACATTTAGCGACACAGTTAGCAGCAGCAACAAGTTTCATGTTTTCATTTTTCGTTCTTTTTTTTTTTTTGTTTAGTTTTTTTTTTTGTTTGATGTATCTGGCAGATACGAATGGTGAAAAATTGATAGCTTGCCTGGCTGTCTAACCAAACTATGCATAATAAATGCTTTTGGTAAACAATACAACAAAAAGAATTTATTGAAAAATGAGAATGAGTATAAATAAATGTGATAAAAGATGAATTGAATGGCGAAACATAATGCGAATTAGCATTTTAAAGGTGAAGAAGAGAAGAGCATTTAGTTTTTGTTAAAGACAATTTCAAGGAGAAGATTTTGTTTCAATCAGCGATGGGCAACGAAATCGCATGAAAGTGCGTTACGACAACATGTAGGGCATGTATTTTGTTGTTTTATGAAATTATTTGGGTCATTAAAGGGCCATTATCATTTCTACGCTCAGAAAAAACTACTTGTCTGTGTTCAAGTACGAACCAAAATCGACCGATCAATGTACTAAAGCAGGTGTGCCCAAGCCCATTCCGCAACCCGCGCACTCGCAAAGTGATAGCTGGTGCGTGTAGCCTTCGCGAATACCGAATGGCTACATAAGGCAACAATAATTTCATATGCGTTCTCTTTTTTTTTCCAAGCGAGGGTTTTGTTGAAAGTCGTTGTCTCTCTTCTATAGCTCTTGCAAATTCAAACGAAACAACAATGTTGTATGTGCGTCGTCAGCGTTGGTTTTCGGTTTTTTTTCCAGTGTGCATGCAACAGCCAAGAGCACATACAAACTTAAATCGGGGTTCTGTTGCTATTTCTTTTAGTTGTTCTTGCCTGAGATATACTTTCTAAATTTGTACTGATCTCCAAGCGGCCGTAACTCATATTGGGCCCCCTGTACTAAAACAAGAAGTGAAATAATTCTAGAAATCTCTTTCCTATTTATATACATTGTGTTCAATTAAGTACAAATGCAAAGTTTTCTGACAAACTCAGAAAATAAAAGAAAGGAAACAATGTTAATTTTTGTACAATTCAAATTTACGTTTTCAAATTGGATTCTAAAGTCCAGGGGACTGAGGAGAAGTAACTGACAGAAGAAAGCAAGCAAAGATTATTTATTTATTTGTATTTATTTATCGAAACATCCTAACGCTACAAGTATAATACTTATTGTTATTGCGTTAGTCACAAATGGCAATGTCTATAAAACTGTTTCTAGTAAACTTATATCTAAACATATTAAAATTATATACTAAAATCATTGATACATGTATAATTGCTTAATTACTAATGAGAATATTTTATTAATTTTGATTATTCTATTTTTCATTTTCATTCTATGTTTCTATCATTTCTGTCATTCTATCACAAATTTCAAATGTCAAATTTAGTTTGCTTTTAGGTGTGCCTTTAGTCTTTCACGAAATTGCGTTGTGCTTCTGATATTCTTGAGACTGTGGGGTAATTGATTCCATTTACGAACGGCGTGCACATAAAAATGTTTTTCGGAGCTTGAGAGTTTGGATCGGATGCAAACAATGTTATTAGTTCTGTTCGAGCATGTAAAACTTAGAATGTCATATAAATACGCCGGTTCCTTTGTGTTTATTATTTTGTGGAGAAGTATTAACATTCTAAAGCTAATCCAAGAATTTAAGTCAAGTTCAAAAATTTTATTTGCAAAGGCGGTTACGTGGTCTGTTCTCTTAAGGTCAAAGACATATCTGGCTATACAGTTGAATGCTACAGATAATTTATGCAGACTAGCTGCATCACAGCTACCAAATGCTTCTATACCATAAAACAAAACCGGTGTCACGAAGGCTTTTGCCACAAGCATTTTTGTTTCACTTCTTAAATATGGCTGTGTTATCGCTAGCTGCCGTAAAATTCCATATGTTTTCCCCACCGATTTGTTGACATGATCACTCCACGAAAGCGTCTTGTTGAAGGTGAATCCCAAATTTTCAGCCCTTTCTACATACTTTATATCTATATTCTCTAATTTTAATTTATCTAGACTGTCAGTGCTCATATAGTTTTTATATATCACAAGACACTTCGATTTTTCAGGGTTAAGCCCAAGACCATTTTTCTTTGCCCAGTCACTAACATAAAACAGGTCACGATTACAACAGTTAATACAATCACTGATTTGACTCAGAGGACGACTTATATACATTTGAACATCGTCCGCGTACATGTGAACTTCGCACGAAGATAACACGCTGGGAAGATCATTAACATATATAGTGAACAAAAGTGGTCCCAAAACTGATCCTTGTGGAACACCACGCTTAATAGTCAAAAGATCAGACGATTTTGATTGTGCCATGACAGTCTGCCTTCTACCGCTTAAATAGGAATGCAATAGTTTAATTGCGGTGCCAGAAAAATTATAGCACTTAGCCAGTTTAGTTAAAAGAATATCGTGAGTCACCGTGTCAAATGCTTTGCTGTAGTCAAGAAGGGTCAAGAAAGTAACATAACTATTGTCTAAGTTTTTACGTATGTCCTCTTCTATTTTTATAATTGCTGTGGTGCAACTCCTGAACTTTCTAAATCCTGACTGTTTAAAATTTAATAGGGAATTGGTTTCCAAAAATCTGTTCATTTGGGACGAGACAATCTGCTCAAATGCTTTGGAGAGAAAAGCCAATATGGATATTGGTCGAAAGTCACTATTTGATTTTGGTATTGGCACGATTTTAGCTACTTTCCACATGTCAGGGAATTCAGAGGTAGTCAGGATTGTATTAAAAATGTGTGTGATGTGGCCTAAAATTTTTGGTAAAAGAATTTTCAAGAATTTTGGATCTAAATTATCTAGTCCAACAGCGTTTAACTTAATTTTAAGAATTGACTCTAAGACATCACATTGGCTCACACTGACAAATCCAAAGACATTTTCACAGTTATTAATAGACACAGAACTTAAATACGAATTACAGGTAGTTTCAGGTACGTTTGACTGTAAAAATTTCCGGTTGAGGACATCTACGTCAATGTTATTTATAAGCGGGGGTTTCGCCTTGCCAATTCCCAGATTTTTAATCTCTTTCCATTTTTGGCCCACCGATATTGCACTGTTGATTTTGGAATTAAAAAATTCCCGTTTAGCTGCGCTAATCAATTTAACCACCAACCGTCTTTTGAGTTGAAAGTCTTTGTGAAAATAGTCAATTCTGAACCGTTTCCATTTACTAAAAGCCTTATCACGCTTAATAATGGCGTCCTTTATTTGGTGGTTAAACCACGGCTTAAGTGATGGTCTAATTACTTTCTGTTTGACTGGTACAAACGTGTTGTAGAGACTGTCTATGTTCGTTTGAATGTGCCTTAATTGAAGTTCAGCCGTCAGATAGAGAGAAAACATTCAAAACCTTGAATTAAAAAGTTTGGTATAACAAAAATCCTACTTGGATTAAGAATTTTTCTATTGGATTAAGATTTTTCATTCTTATAGCACTCTGAACATAGAAAATTCTTTAGGTGTTATAGTTATTAGTTTTTAGTCTTTGGAATTCTTGGACAATAGCCGCCATGATGTGAATACATATCGAAATCTTAGTGTTAAAGTATCGTAATCGACTAATGGTCACACTGTATAAAGACTGGATGAGTAAAATACAATAGATTGTAGAATATGGGCGAAGACAGACGCTGTAAATAAACAGACAGAAACACAGAAAGAGAAACCCGTATCGACAAAACGTGAAGATGGTAAATCGTGTAAATAGTAAACCGTGTGTAAATAAAAGCCCGAGCCCTCATTTAAAGTTAAAGGTTTTAACGACCTATTTCTAACAGGATCTTGAAAATATGCTTAAAAATTACAAAAAAAATTCAGAATTTTTTATATTTATATTTTTTTTCCATTTTCACAAGAAAAAACTGTTCTCCGGATAAACATCCGACCAATTTAAGACAATTTAATCCCAGTCGGGAAAAAAGGTAGTCTTAAAAACTCAACTTTATTATGACTGTGCAAAACACAACTTGTTAAATAACTTTGGAATATAATATAGTTTGAGCAGTTTTCCCAACTAAGTACTACTTTCCAGTCATGTAATTTTTACCATCCCTGCTGTCTTTTATGGCTGATTTCACTTCATTTGACAATTTGTCAGCGCCTGTCGTTCTCATGATCTTGTTATAATTACATATGCGCGACCCAACAATTGGGTCTTCTTTTTCCCCTGTTGTATCCTCTCTAATCATGTGCAGGCAAACTCAACAGACACTCCCCTATACCCTCTCTTTTACAAGGTACTCAACCAATAATTTCCAGTCAACCTGAAACAACGACCCTCATAATTATAAAACCATTTCTTCTCCCGTGTTGCCTTGTTTAAACCAACAAAAACAACAACAGCAACAACATATTGATTAATTTTTGTAAACAACTAAAGGAATACTGTGGGGTACCCGTACCTTTGAGCCAGCCGAGTCGTCCATCAACTGGCCAAGTCAAGTCGAACCTCGTGCTGTAATTCATCAAACTGTGTTCCTGCATTTGGCTGTTGCCTTGTTTGTTTGATTTATTTTGCCAGCTCCTTCAATTTTGTTCGATTTCTTTCTTGCTCGTTCATATCATTAGGCCGGGGGGCACTGTGTGTGTGTGTGTGTGTGTTGTGGTTACCCAAAAAATCAATTTGACATGATTGCATTGATCATAATTTTCTTTCTTCGGTGTCTACTTTGCGCTTGGCTTTCGCTCGATCCGTGTGTTTGTTTTGAATATTTTGTTTGCCGGCTATTAAATTTGATTATTTATGAAGCCAAGGGCCATGGCTCGTTTGAATTTGTTCGGCAATTAGCCAGCACAGACGCCTCTTGGCAACAACAACAACAACAACAAAAAACTATTTGTTTTCTTATGAAAAATGACCAAAAAATATACGTGAAGTGACTTTTGAATATGGCAAACTTTTGGCTCAAGACTGCTTTCGGCTGGCTTAGATCTTATTATTTTAGCATTGGCATAACGCTAAGCTCCCCCAGTATTTGTCTTTGCTCAACAATCAGTCGTCAAATTGGCTTTTAATGGTTAAATGTTGAAATGTGACTAGCAACATGTTGCTAAACATGACCAAGAAAAATGGCATTAGTATGCACATTAGCGCCTAAATGACAGCTTAGCGTCTTCAAATCGCAGCAACAAAAAAGAAAAAGTTAAACAGGATACACACAACAACAACAACAACTCTGACTGACAACTCAACTCAAAGTGACAAGTCAACTCCCAGTCTGTGAGTGAGTGAGTGACTGACTGAGTGTCAATGCGCTTGTCAATAAATTTTCGCAGCAGCCACAAGACAAACAAAAACACCAGAAGAAACGCGAGATAATCCTCCACAATTAAGCCAAAAAAAAAAAGATGAAAAAAACGCCACTTTGACAAGTGGAAAAAGTTAAGTTTAAGCAAAAATTTATGGCCAATGTGCCATAAAAAAAGAGAACAACAAACGAAACAAAAACATAATTTATGGCCCACAGTTTTCTGGGTTCTCGAATGGCCCGGCCAGCTCACGCAGGTAGACTGGCCCAAAAGGAACGTTTGTAAAATGATCACCTGTTCGAATAAGAGTGAAGGACACAGGCAGCAGAGAGAGAGAGAGACGAGAGGAGAGTCACAATGAGAGAAGCAAAAGCTGCGGGCGGTAGGACTTCAGACAGTGTGTCACCGTGGTTCGGAAAAAAATCAAAATTAATCAAATAAATATTTGATATATTTTTTGTATTTATCTGGCGACCTTTCTAATTTTTAATTAGTGAGTTTAGCTGGCTCTAGGTCAGATTCATTCGGGAGAATGATGAAACGGTACCGTATAGGCAACCAGCTTATTTTTGGTGTACAATAATGCATAAGTTGTTTTCAGTTGTGAATAAACACAACTTTTTCGGACCTAGAGCCAGCTAAACTCACTAATTATTTGATACATATCTATATTCGATATCGATAAATCGGTATTTCCTAAAGCCTTTTAAAAAAACATTTAAAAGAGACATTTGAGTAGACTGGGCAGTATTCTAGTCCATCTGTGGGACAGGACACCTTCACATTTAAAATTTTCTATGTGCAGTGTGAAAATGTAAAATATTTTATAAGGTTGATACCCAAGAAATAAAATATGAGATCCGATTGCAACCTTGGTATATAAACAGAATCCAAATTGATGAAACTATACAGAACTGGTTAGAGAGCTTTGTCAGACGATACAAATGAACTGAACGGCCGAATTTTGCTCTAATATATCGATTAGCGATTGTATTGCCACTATCGAAATATTGCCTATCGTCTAACTGAAACATCGATATATCGATTTATCGATACGACATTGAAAACCATTTTGAAAAGTGGCAAATAGTTTCAAGATTCATTAAAATCAGTTTTCACTATATACGGGGGTGCCACAGAAACCTTTTCCAACCAAATTCCAACCGAATTCCAATTCTTAGGTGCCACAGAAATTTCTTTTGGTTGGTTTCAAACCTCTAATGTTTTGTTAGGAGATTTTGCAAAGCTCTTTTCTCATTAGCGCCTTTTGTCGAAGTGGCGCCCTCTACATGACAGCTAGCGGATTAAGGGATGGAAACTAATACCTCATGTTTGGCGCCAACAAATTTTTTAAATTTTGCATTATATTGGTGGAGAATGCGACTTAAAATTGAATTATTATTTAAAAATGCATCATAAAACATATAATACAATCAAAAAATTTCAGTTAATCATTAAATTAACCCACATCTAAAATAAGGGAAATTTTTTGGCGAGAGATTCAGCCCTGTTTTTAGAGATGGAACATCAATTGGAACATCTGGTGTTCCAACTAGATTTTCTAATTAGAAAATGAAATCTCTAGAAGTTCTGTGGCACCAACGAATTTTTCGAGAGATTTACAAACCAACCGTCGGCCAAATCTCTAGAGATTTCTGTGGCACCCCCGATAAAGCCGATTTCTCATCTTCTAGATAACTTTTATGTGTCAGATATACTTAGATTTTACTCTCTTATTTGTTAGTTGGCCTGGGCCGAATTGGCCGCACACCGAAGCTTGTGCCAAGAGAGCAAACAGCTTTTCAATCGCTAACCAGCGGTCGATGAAGTTGGTCAGAGCTAATTAAAGTCGCTTTATTTTCGCACTTTTTGCACTCGCTCTTTTTGACAAACCCTGGATTATGTGAGAGATCGTGCCATTGAAAGCAATTATGCAACTTCGATCCTATAATGTAATATCGTATATCGACCGTATATCGAACGTATATCGTATATTATATAAATGAATTTGTATATTCTGAATAAATTCTTGAAACGGGGAGATCAATTTGAACAATTTTCTCCTATTTACGGAAAAAAACACTAGTTATATTGAAACTCTTTATGTTTATTCATTGGAGCAATACGGGAGACCGAACATGGAAGTAAATACGTCAAAGAAATCATGGTTTTAAAAGAAGAGGGGGTGTTGGTGGGGGGGGAAAAAGGATTTTATTGGGGAACCAAATACGTGGGGGTTGGGGTGGGGGGTGTTTTTTTTGGTGTTTTTTTTTTGTTGTCTTTTAAAAAACACATTGAGAAACGAATTTCTGCGGCGAAAATTAGTATGAACGGTACTTGGAGGAGCATGCTGTCTAAAACAATATTTGATTTGACAGGAAGCTCAAGATTTTTGGAGCAGTGTGCAGAGCTATACAGTCTATGTGCGCAAGTTTGGGGCTACACACTTCCAGAAGATGTAGATAATTTTATATGCTTTTATTAAACGACCACCCGACAGGAGTAGTTGCTATATTAAACGCACATTAATACATTGAAAAACACTATTCACTTACAGCAACGACCGTCTCCCTCATATTATGTCAAAGGAAATATCCTACAAAATATTTTCTGGGCAAAAGGTCTAAATTTGACCATGACCCTTGGAGCGAAGAACTTTGGAACCGTTTATCTGGACGAGAAATTAGTTAGATGCGTTATCCAGAATCGAAATCATCGACTCTTTGAAAGAAAAAGAATAGGTACAACGAATCTACAAAGACCTCGATGAATCAGTAGGTAGTAGACTGCTCCAATTGGAAACCAGAACGGTACATCAGCAAGATCACGGCCGAACGGAATAAATACCTACAACAAGGTGGAACGAACATTGTGAGCTTTGCAACAAACGAAATCGAGGACACACGCCTCTTCATTGGAAGATGCCCCCAATATATCAGTATAGATTGCTTTTTTGGAATTTTTTTAGGCGAAGAGAAATTATTGATTTGCTAAACGATGCCTTTGGAACTAACTGGAAGAATTTAACACTATATCGCAGCATGCCATAAGATACCGAAAACAAATTTAAAATATTTTTAGTTTTAGTTTAAAATTTTGTTTCTTAATTCAATAAGTGCAACGGGAGCTGCTCCCATACCCCAACGATTCTGTACCGCGACGAGTTAGGGAGTGGAAACATGTTTCACACTATATTAAATATTATAAACGAGCAATTCCGTAAATATTATCTTTTTTAACAGGGAGCAGGGTATTCATGCCTCCTAACGCTAGAGTAAACCCTGAGGTAGTAGATGAGTGCCCTGACTGTGAAGGAAGCCTGCATGATACTCGTCACCTGTTCGACTGTCCCGACGCTCCCATTAATTTGATTCCAAAACTTGATACAATAATTACAAGGTAGCGCAACCGGAAGTTCTTTTTTGCTTGCGTGAGTTTATCGAACCACAGGTCTAAAACAGAAACAAAATCCAAGGCCACTTAGTTGTTACCCTCAGTTCTTGACAGCTTTCGATAGAAGTTTCGCACCACATCAGGAAATCGAAGGCGACCATGTCAGTTCGATACACCAGGTTACAACCTTGAGTCATCGAATCAAGGCCGTCTGAGAATATCGAAGCTGGGCAGTGCGCTACCTTGTAGTTATTCTAAATGATTTCAGTACACCTTTGGACGCACCCACCTTTCTGGGGCTAGACCCTGGAGATTCAACATCCTCTATATCACCTATATAGTCCCACTCTCTATGTCATCCCATTTCATATTTAACAACTAACATTCTTTCTCTTTCTCCTACCCCTACGAACAACCCGAAAAAAACAAAAGCCGCTACAACAACAAGAACATTAAGGAAATCAGGATGGTTTAGTGGTTTGACGATATCATAATTCAACGAATTGGTTCATAACATGATTTTTTATGGCTAGCTGAACCGCGGTTTTGCTTCACTTGAGAGATTCACACTGTGGTTTATATATATAAACGCTATACGACTACTGTCAACTGTGGAGTCTACAGATGACGTGCAGAAGACAAAGGTAATGGTAATAAAAGACGGCCGTGGTCGAACGCCTAAAGCCGATAAATTTTTTTAAATGATGCCGAACTGGAGACTGTAACTAGGTTTAAATACCTGGGTGTCACTCTAACAGAGAAATTACTGGACTCGAAGAAAGCGATAAACTGCTCATGGAGAAACCTTTTTGGGAAACCGCTTATCCTGGCAAGCACAAAATTTCGACTGTTTAAAGCTGCGGTTAGGTCTGTGATGTGCTATGCGTCGCAACTATGGGGATGTACCCAGTATGAAGAAGTTGAGCGACTTCAAAGGATGTTTGTTAAACGGATCTTTAAACTGCCAAACACAACTCCGAATTACGCCATCCACTTGGAAACCGGCCTGCCAACTCTGCACCTGTACTGTCTTCAAACGCACTTCAAATACATCCGTAAGATCTTTGATATGCCCAGCGAAAGACTGCCCAGAATTGTAGCAGACATGATGTTAGCTAGCAAAACGCAAGTGTTCGAGAAATGGCAAGCCACAGCTTCTACTTGCAATGTCGATATCAACCTTGATTGTCCTGAGTCTTGGGAAGCCTCACATAAGCTGATACTGGAGAACATCGAGTTACGGGAAAGAGAAAATTTCAAATATCTGGCGTCCCTAAGTGAGTCAAGAACAATTTACAAAAGCTTGAACCACAACCTTGGAACTCTGAACTACTTTCAAGACCACTTTGGCATCCAAACGATCTCCACTATATGCCGTGCTCGTTGCGAGATGCTAAATCTGAATTACAGGCCGCACGTAAGCTCCATCAATACTGACTGTACACTCTGCAACCTCCGTGTAACTGAGAATGTTGCGCATTTGATCGGGGTTTGTCCAATCTTGGGAGAGCTACGGAGTTTGTACCTCAACAAACCTGCACTATCGGAAACCGAGATTGTAAGCTGGTTGAATGGAGAGAACTGGGAGATACTGTCTTCGTTTTTTGCAACATGCGCTAAAGTACCGACTTACTATCTTAACCGAATACTTATAACTAGTCAATAACCAAAATGTCACTTCTTGCCGTTAAATTTGTTTTTAAAATTTTGTTTTTAAATTTGCAACTCGGATTTTCTTCCATCCATAGTTTTAATATTGCCAGTGTGCTGTCTAAAAATTTAAGAAATGTACTATTGTTTATTATGATAAGTTATGGCTGATGGTTAAAAACCAAGCCTCTGTTTTTCCAAATAAAATACTACTACTAATATTACTTCTCTTTTTTCTCTTTTTCCTTTTTTTTCTCTTTTTTTATTTTAAATTTATTTTTTTTGAATATGTATTTAAAAAATTAAACTCCCAATTAAATATTAATGGCTTAGATTCTCAATATAAATAGTATGTTTATTTTATGAAAAGTGCTAAAGATTGCAAATTAAAGGTTAAGGTTAAGATTTAAGAATTCAAAAAATTATTTAATGTTTAATAAATCCAGAAACCAAAGTCCGACATTTAAACACTTTAACCAAATTAATTTCTCTTACCGAAACTCTCATTTCAAAAACCAAGGCTACAAAAAATGTTTAAATTCATGAGAAATGCGACTTAATTTATATCGAGTGTTTTGAAAACAGAGTTAGGGCCGATTTCTCTTCTTCTGCTCAGCTGCTAAGCTATGTAGAATATGAGATACCGGCCCTTAATGCTTAGCTATTTATTATATTTCACCTTATTTGATTCTGTTTTTCACACACTCTTTACCACTGTGCCTGGCCCTCACAGACAAGCCAAAAGTCGCGTAGTAAGGTATTTTGAGTGTCGCCTCAGCATGAAGTCGGTTGCTTCGCTAAAGTCGCCGTCCTTTTTAGTGTTCTGCTGTGCTGTGACAATGCGCAATATTTCGAATTTTCGAATTGCAATGTGCGGGTCGAGAGCAAAAACTGTGCACCACATGATGTCGCATGTTCAGTCGGCAGTTGCCGATCCCGAACTTGAGACTCTCCATCTCATATGTAAATTGATATTTTTCGTTTGTCCAGGCAACACCTTTGAGCCTGACTTCCTTTTGCGGACCTAACCTTGAAAGTGTCTGCTCTTAACTGGGAATTTAATGAAATCATTGGATTGCAGACTAATAAAATTGATATAAAAAATATTTAACGACACTTTGGGAACACACAAAAACGTACAAAAGTGTCACGTTACACATAATTTATGACCACCGAACGGGGAGAGAAAAACTATCTTTAAAAGATCGACCAGCTTAGATTAAATTTTGAGATTGACTTTTTCCAGGTAAAGCACCTGCAGCGTCTTCTGCTCCCTCAACAGCCGAAAAATACAAAAAACTTTGACAACAAATAATGAAATAATGTAGACACACACACACACATTCGTCCCCCCAGAGATAAGATTTCAGTTCTGCTTCTCTATTTTTTTGACAGCAATATTGATTCGACTGAAATAAACGTAAAATAGTGAAGCAGCCGCAATTTCTATTCGTTGTTGAGTAAACAAAAGCCCCCGATGTTGGCACGTTTTTGGAAAAACGAAACAGAGAAAAGGTGAGTCGGTAGGTTGGTAGGTAGGAAATCGAAATCAACAATAAAACTGGGCAGAGATAAGGTGTCAAGCTAACCGAAAACAACAAAAACAAAAAAAAAAAAAAGAAGTCATACTAGAGATATGAGTGGGGTGGGTGACTGGAACAGAAAGTTTGGGAAACATTTGTTTGATTGCAATTGAGACAAAAGAAACTGTTTAGAGTTAACAGATATTGGTTTATAAAGTTGTGTGGAGTAGGCGAAACACTCTTAAAAAATTGTTCATAATTTTAAAAAATTTTTTGTTGTGCTTTAGAGATTAGCGGGATTTCATTTAAAAAAATAATAGGTGTGAGTGTCGTGAACACTCACGATTCTTTGATGTGAAACATGCTGCTAAATTTAAGAGCTGTTTAAGGGCTGTTTAAGGACTGTTTAGTCACTGTCAAGTCACTGTTAAGCCACTGTCAAGTCACTGTTTAGTCATCACTTTAACAACATACAATCACTTATCACTGTCAAGCACTAGTCACTGTTAAGTCACTGTCAAGTCACTGTTTAGTCACTGTCAAGTCACTGTTTAGTCACTGTCAAGTCACTGTTTAGTCACTGTCAGTCACTGTTTAAACATTGTCAAGTCACTGTTTAGTCACTGTCAAGTCACTGTTAAGCCACTGTCAAGTCACTGTTTAGTCACTGTCAAGTCACAGTTTAGTCACTGTCAAGTCACTGCTTAGTCAATGTCAAGTCACTGCTTAGTCACTGTCCTGTCACTGTTTAGACATTGTCAAGACACTCTTAAGTAACTGTCAAGACACTCTTAAGATACTGTCAAGTCACTGTTAAGTCAGTATCAAATCACTGTTTAGTCACTGTCAATCAACTGCTTAGTCAATGTCAAGTCACTGCTTAGTCACTGTAAAGTAACTGTCAAGTTACTGTTTAGTCACTGTCAAGTCACTGTTAAGTCACTGCTTAGTCACTGTTTAGCCACTGCCAAATCACTGTTTAGTGACTGTCAAGTCACTGCTTAGTCACTGTCAAGACACTGTCATACTTTTCATTCTAATAAAGACTCCTGACATCCCCTTAGTGGTTACC
The DNA here is from genome assembly GCA_018904235.1 of Lordiphosa stackelbergi. NCBI lineage: Eukaryota > Metazoa > Arthropoda > Insecta > Diptera > Drosophilidae > Lordiphosa > Lordiphosa stackelbergi. The sequence goes on from JAEIFU010000909.1 coordinate 72,164, forward strand.
TCAGCAGAAAACTGGTAAGACCATGGGATCTGTGAGTAAACTCTTTATATAGCAGAGTTACCCACATACGAAGAAGCAATCAGACGCCTAGCCTTGGCTGTTTTAAGAGTGACCAGATCTGTTTAATCACTTTCCATACAAAGTTTTTCATTTTTATCACTATCTTAAGCAGAACTTTTCGTTTTATGGTCATTCTGTCAATTGTTTTTCAAATCGAGTTACCAAAGATTCTTATAAACACGTAATCATATTGGAACTGGAACAGAAAACGATTTAGCTTAGAGCCCGGAACCGATGTTTAGAAAGTTTTTGAGTAGCGCTACTCGAAACCCGATAAATTTCGAACCGAAAAGAACATATACATTGTCCCAGCATTGTAATCGAAATACTCATCGTTTTTTTTCTCTAAATAGAAGCTAAGATTCTTCTCAAAATTTTGGATTCGACGCTCTTAAAAGCAGGAGCTAATCTGGCTAGAACTTTAGAAGTTAACAGCCATTTCAGGCCTCGAAAAACGAAGATCTGGCAAATGTATTTTGGTTTTGTGGACTCCAAACTAAAGCTGTGCTTATACAGGCAAATAATTTGCCCAAATTTTGTTGAAAATTTTACAAAATAAAGTACATTTGTACCATATTTGAACAAATTATTTGTGTATGGAGCCATAGTTATAGTTTTAAGTCTTGCAAAATCTGCAATCATGGATATTTGGGCAATTATTTTTGCTTTGTTTTGTTCACTTAGGCAAATATTTCTAAATTTTTGAAAAATTTGCTAAATAGGTCAAATTACGACTTTCCCTATTAAATCATTATTATTTTTTACCTTCTAAACACAATTATTTTACATCCCAATTTTAAATTTATAGACTTCTCGACCATATTAATCAAATTATTGTTATAACCCAGTTTTCATAAAAATTTGGGCAAATTTTAGCTTTGGGACCTTAGCTTAAGGCTATGTTCACTTAGGCAAATAATTTGGCTAAATTTTGTTGAAAAATTTGCTAAATAGGTCAAATTAGCGTACATTTCGACCATATTAAATCAAATTATTTGCGTATGTAATATTTAGCCATGGAACTGATGATTAATATTTAGCCAAGTTTTCATCAAAATTTGGGCAAATTATTTGCTTTTGGGACCTTTGCTTAAGGCTATGTTCACTTAGGCAAATAATTTGCCCAAATTTTTATTAAAACTTTGCTAAATAGACCAAATTAGCAAGCTTTTCGAGCATATTTAATCAAATTATTTGCGTTTGGAACCTTAGTTATAGTTTTAAGACCTGCAACAATGAATATTTATCGAAGTATTCATCAAAGTTTGTGCAAATTATTTGCCTTTGTGAACATAGCCTTAAGCAAATGTCCCACAAGCAAATAATTTGTCCAAATATTTATGATTGCAGGTCATTGGGTTATAAGTGAGGAATGCAAGTCAAAGAAACCCATAAATTCGTTACTTAAAGTGCCAAAGAAGTCACTTGAGTGAACCAATTTGTCACTGTTGAAGATGATCCGTCTTTGGCGTTTAGTTTTCTTTCACTTTTCCTCACCTTTCGTATTCCTTTTCTACAAATTTCCCACACCTAACTCAAAGATGCTCACTTGAAAACCGTTCCATATCACAAATTCTCTGTGACTGACTGACATATCCAATTTAAATCTGATCCTTGACTTTAGTTTTGAAATAAATCTTTTTCCCTGACAAGTGTTTCCATTTTCATCTACCAGATATCCACATTTTCACTGTCACTGGCTGCACACACACACATACCTGCTGTTGCGGCTGGGAGAGTCTCCAATTTGGTTGCTTGTTAATCCCAAAACTGTGGTAATTAAAAACCGCCTTGCGTCTGTCAAAGTTAATCCAATTTCACGTTTGCTTGCACCACACACAGAAAAGTATCTCATAGATACTTGTAAACTGGCAAGTAATTTTTTTTTTCACTTTTATTTTTGGACAGATATTTTAATTAAAATTTCATGTAGCGCAAAATGTTGTCGCTATATCTCTATGCACTCTGTTGGTTGGGATGAGGGATGGAGGTGTTGTTGTCAGAGGCTCAAGTAGACATGGAGAGCGCCAAAAATCCAATTTTAGTTGACGCTTGTCGTCGTCGCCATCGATCACAGATCGACCCAACAACAAGCGGCAAATCTCGTTTCTTTATAACAAATTTTCAACGCACACACACATTCTCACAGACAATTTGTAGTAGTATTTTCATAACTTGTTTCTTATTTATTTATTTCTGTCGCGACGACGCCAATTTAGTTAATTTTATTTTTATTCATATTTCTTTAAAAGAAGCCACACAATAAAATTGAGTTATTTTCATTTATTAATTAATTGAAGTTTTCAAAAGGTGAAATTAAGGAAATCGCGCAATTGTTAAAGGGAAAAGCGACAGCGAAAATCCGACACCTCCAAACGCTGCGATCGTTGAAAACAAACTGAGACCAAAGCAGCAACAATGGAAAACCCACAGGGGCGAGAGCAAGAGCGACACGGTTTTGTATGCCAGAGTCAGATAGAGTCAGAGAGCGGCAGGCCAAGCGCGAGAGAGTGAGAGCAAGTGCTTCAGCACCAGTAGCGGGGTTTGCTTCTAGCATGCGATAAATGCAAGTAAATAAATGGTTTTTTTTTTTTTTCTTTTTTTTTGTTGTTGAATGAGTGAGGAAAAAATAAAGCGATTTGATTGGAATTTTGGGTTTAAAGATGCGTTTTTATTGAAACATTTTATGAAGTTGACTGGGATGCGGTGCTCTAGATCCTATAAGGGAATCAGAAGTTGCACCCAAAATATTGGTTCAACTTTGCTTAATGCGTAATTTTTTAAGGCCGCAGCAGCTCAGCAGCATTTGTATATTCGCTCTACACCAGAGCAGGAGAGAACACGTAACTGTGTTTGTGAGCACAAAAGACTTCAGCCGATGGACTTGGTACTCATAAGTACGACTCGCGTCTGTATGAAAAGCACGAGTAACTTCGGCCACCGGTGGCTATGGGCTGGCTGGCCCTAATTTACATAGCTGTAAGAAAGTTGTACATTTAGAGCTTTGTATTGAGCACTTTTTATAAGGATTTTAAAGCTATTCAGTATTTTTTCCCGAATTCAATTTAGAAAGTGTTTCAATTATTACATATTCATTTAAGATGTTATAAGATCTCGAAATTCAGAAACGGAAACGGACATTCATAAAATATTTTCCTCTGAACAGAACCAAAACCGCGGTTTAGTTCCGAAATTATATAATGGACCGAACCGACAGTTAAAAAAGGGGACAAAACTCTGAACTGAACCAGTCCTTATGCCGAGCGATTTGCCTCCCCAGTATTTAGAAATGTTATACTAAAATTTTTGAAGAAACTTCCTAGTTTAGATAAATTATAGTCGAATTAATAATTTTTGTGCTCCCTGAATTTAAGCAGTGAGATTTTAGGACCCTTTCTTGGTGAATCGTAAAAACGATGATAATAAAATCTAGAGTTGGAGAACTATCGGCACTATCGATGGTTTGTCACTTTAAAACCTTAATAATATGGTTCACCTGCACTATCGATGGTTTTTGATTAGTTTTTCTCAAGAATTTCAACTTCTTTTAGAAAACGCGGAACTGTTAGCAGGAGAAAATTTTACAGACATAGAAGTGCAATTAAAGTTCAAATTCATAAAAGTGACATGGACAAGTTCCATAACAAAGTCTTTAAAGGTAATGCTAGTGCGACAGAAAAAAATTCCGAGGAAAATATGCTACGGTTTCCCTTATAATACCAATTATATATGGGCTGTTCCGAAAAGTCGAAAACATCACAGACGAGTTTTTTACTTCTGAGGGTAAAATGCTTCAAAACGTTCTACTTTCTTCGATAAAGAAAAAGACTTTTCAAATATGAGGAAAGAAGCATCACAAGAATTACAACAATATTGGACCCGAGGTTTAAAAATTTGGGTTTTCAATAAATTTAATGCTGATCAAGCATCAGTACTATTGGAAAACAACTCGTACTGGTTTCACAGCAAAAACTCAAAACCCGCTTTCACCAAACGACATGAAGAGAAGCGAATCTATATTTTTCAATTTTGTTGAGGAAAAAGCGATGGAGCAAACAACCACCAGGCGAAGCGATGCCATTATACTTAAACGGCACTATTTGGAAAGGTCTGTAGCATCACAGGACACAGTTCCATTGCTTTGGATAAAAGTAAGCCCTCATATATTTAAAATTGCAAAAAAACCGAATTTAATTTTTATTAATTTCAGATGAATGAAGCTGACCTCGGGCTTATTGGAAAGCTAAGGCAACAAATACTTATGTGGCCCACTTAAGTTTGATCTTGAGGATGTAAAGCAAAATCTATTTAAATAATTTCTTAACGTCTTTTCCTTATTTGTATTAACATGCTTTTATTTTTAATCAAAAAAACTTGCCTCCTTGAAATGTACAACAAGAATATTTGATTGTACAACAGGAATATTGAAATGTACAACAGGGTATGCTTTAAATGAATGTCAGAATATTGAATAACAAATGTTAACTTATTTTGTTAAGTTTTTTGTTACAATTTCATTAAACTATTTATTTTTTTAAAATAATTTTAATTTCTATCGATCATTTTTCAATCATGGAGCTGAAAATCGTCCTGAGAATCTCAAATGGATATTACTGGATCTTTTACTGTGTAAAGATGATTCGTTTATCAATAAAATCTGTTAATCCCAATCCAGAAATTTTCAAATAAAATGGTTTTTTATTTATTAAACAAAATTTCTAATGAGTTTTCGAATTCAAATGACTTTATTTTACAAAAACCCAAAAGTTCTTTACTTTTTACTTTCTCCAAAAAGCAGCTGAATTTTGTTTGTGTTTACAGGGACCGTTTTTGTTTTTGTATGGTTGGAAGCACATTCAATATGGCATCCTCCAGTATTTATTTGTTCATTGGTCTAGCTCATTAAACCACAGTTGTTGATGTTTATTTGGAAGTCTCAACTTGCACGTTCCCAACCCCCAACCCCCTCAATGTCAACCTTCGTTTGGGTGACAAAAAAATCTGTGGGACTAGATTGACAGCTTGCTGTGGTCCCGGTACCGTTAGCAATGCACATGTGCTGCGTTTCGCAACCTCCCCCCTCCACCCAACTCTCACTCAGTCACTTACTCTCTCTCTTACTCTCTGGTCATCCACTGACTGCAGCCACAGGCATCTGGTGTCTGGCATATTTTCAGGTTTCACTCTCTCTCGCTCTGTTCACCCTGCTGACATTTCTATAAGTTGTTGGTGGTGGTGGTGGTGGGTGATGATGAGGATGTTTCTATACAGGGTGTCCGACCGGATTCTCATTAGGAACTTGCCCAAAAATCTGGCCTTAATTGCTAGCCTTTCCTGTTTGTCAACGCTTAAGGCTCACCTCGCTAATGAGAGCACGTTCTCTCTTGCACTCTCTCTCTCTCGGCTGATAACTCTCAGAACTGGTTTTGAGGTTTTTTTTTTATCTGCTAAGGGTCTTGTTAAAAGTAATTCGTAACACGTTGTTACCAGATAACGCCGTCAGCCCACGAGCTCGCGCTCTGCTCTGCTCCTCGCTCCCTAACGAGTTGACGTCTTCCACTGCCACCACATTGGCCCTCCGCTCTTCTGCTTGTTTGCCTTGTTAGCGTCACCGTTGGCTTGCTAAAAGAGCGATAAAAAGAACCCAAGATCAAGTCGAGGCAGTGGCGACCGGCGACGGGCGACTGGCGACTGGGGAGATCGTTTGCAATCCAGGCTCACGTTTTGACTTTTGGCTTCGTCTACATTCGCTTTTCTGCAGTTCAATACACCCTGTTCTCTTCGGTCTTGTGTTTTTGTAGCTGCAGGGTGCCTTGCCGCACAAGATTTCTCTCTGGATGGGCGAGCCGGTTCTCCACATGTGGCTTGTTGTATGAGTGATTTTGCCTAGTTAGGCAGGAAGGCAGCAGCAGCAGGAGGAGGAGGAGGAGGTGACTTCTCAGGTATGCGAAAAAATCTCATGTTTATATGCATTTCAATGCAACGTGAAAGAGGAAGAACAAGCAAATCGTGATGCCGTGGCTGCTAATGAACTTACAATGCTTTTCGAGGATCGCTGTCTTAGACGGAGAGAGAGAGAGAGAGAGAGAGACTGCGGTCGCCCACTCCTTCGATTCATGTTTCATGCCTTCAATCAGTTAGCCTTTGGGCAGTAAGACCCAACCCAGATCATGATCAGTAAAACTAACAAGAGGTGTTGCTTCTGTCGTTGTCGACGACGTCGACGTCGTTCGTCATCGTGATTTTCCTGGGTGGCACCCAGATACTCCTTCTCCCCCATCCTGCCATTGGTTTTTTGTTTTTGTGCTTTGTTTGTTTCTTGTTCGAAACGCCAAACACCCAAAGGGGAATTCGCTGGAAAACTAGACAACAACAACAACTTCCACGACTCTGCACCCGGCGCTCTGTCAATGCTCATTGAAGACCAAACCCAAACAGCTCACTTCACGGGAAACAAGACGACACTCGGATTGTGCACGCTGGGTGGTAGCTGAGTCTTTAGTCCGACTTACTTAAGACTGACAAATCAATTTCGTGCAAAAGGAATGTCTTTAAGCTTAAGTATGGATGTTGAGGGGGGCCCAAACAAGTGATCAAGACGCGATCAATTTAAAGCTCATAAATCGATGGCAGAAAATAAAGCAGAGACTTGGCAAATCATTAATCATCGAGTGAGTCATTGATCATGTAGAGAGTTGAGACAAGTGAATTCAATTTTAAAAGCAAATATTCCAATTATCCTCACCAAATAAACAAAAGATCTAAAATTTTCAATAATATTGTACAAATGGGAAAAATTAACTGAATTTTATAGAGCGACGGTTTAGCTTTTAATCGGTTTACCAGTTCATTACACCGAAGTTCCATGACTTTAGATCCATTTTCCAATTGCCATTCAAAATCGCGGGCTTCTATTAGAAAGTATAACTGCTTCGCCCAAAAACGTTTTCTTTGGATGATGTACGTGAAAGCTTTGTGGTAATCTAATTCTCTTGGTAATCAAAAGAGGTTTTCCTGGGTTTAAGTGGGTCATGTAGTTTGAAAAGCGGTTGTCTTCCATGCCAAGTTCGATCGCCAATGCGTAATTAGAGTATTGTCCGGCAGCCTTAGAATCCTTTTAACAAAGTACCGCTGAAGGTTTACCTCTTCAAAATGATGTAATCCCCATATTTGGCCATAAGATTTGTGAACGGCACACCGCAAGGAATAACTTCCATTTGGAGCTTATGGGTACTCTTTTGATTGCAAGAAATAATTTTTCCATGTACGTTAATACAGTTTTTTTTCGCGGACCTGTTTGCGCTGCGTCAATATGTTTTGTGAAGGATAAGGTTGGTATTCAGTATGTGGCGCTTCGTTAGATGTAAACAACATAGTTTTAGTCCCAAAAGTCAACTTTTGTGCCTACAAAACACAGTTTGCAGGAAAGTTTAGTTTGTGTTTGAAGATAAAAGCAGCTGAAGGCTATCGGTACTCTCCAAAGGCGAAAACAAAAGGCCACAGTTTCACTATTTTTTTAGATGTCATAATTATACATGTTACAGTATAATATTTGTTGACCAAAAAAACTTAATATGCATTTTAAAGTTGATATGCTCCCCTAGGTAACAACGAAGAACTTTTTTATTTAAATTTTTAAAACACGTTCTTAGCTAAAAATTAATATCGTGTTGGTAAAACATTATCCCTAACTTAATCAATACTTTCTTGCTACAGTATTCAAAAATGTGTTTGACGACTTCTAATTACATTTTTGATTTAAGTTATATCCACTTATTTAATACAAATCTCAAATCTCCTTTGCTCCATAGCGAGCATATTCACTACGTCTTCAGCGCTGACCTTAATGTCAGGGGTTTCCCCTATCGAACTCCGCAATTATGTTTTTAAAACCCTCAAAGAAGAAAAAGATCGTTCGGCAGCGAATGTTGTATGGGCAATGACATGAAAATTTCCAGTAGAATAAAAATATTTGGGGAAAACTACAGCGTCAATTGCAATTCGCATGGCTTCTTTCAAAGTTTTTGATGCAAAGCGTTGGCCATGTATCGCCTCCAAAGTATTATTCGAGACTCCGCAGCAGTTGAGCAGGCAACAAATGAAGCATAGCGTTCTTAAATCGTTTTTATTGCTGACATTGAAGCATTGCATTGTATGACATTGAGAACTGAAGCTTTTGAACACGGGATTTACAGGGTTTGTCCGGGAAAGTAATAGGACTGATTTTCTCCGCCGCGACTACTCGGAGCGGAACCGACGCGATTCGGTAGAGGGCGTTCCTAGCCTCCAAAATCGGAGATGGAACATGCGCAAGGTTGTCCTTGAGTTGGTCCCCAAAGTTCACCGACGAACAGAAATTCCGCCTTTCTTGTGAACAGCTCCGACCAAGTCCGGCCAACGCTTCCGGCCACCGCAGTACCGGCCCGATGTGTCGGACTATTTTTTGTTGCAAGCGTTTTGAGACCACAGAGTAGGGTTGTTCATATTTTACGATATATCGATATTTTTGTTGGACGATAATGGGTTATCCGATATGATATTGTGTAGCCGATATTGGCGACTATCGATATTTTTATAAACGATATATCAGAAAAGTTACTACGGTAATAGGTGCAAATTATAGGCTAGCCTGAAAAATCATCTGGTAACACAACATAAAATCGCATCTAAAAACTTATCATACAGAAGCTCCCATTTTGGTGCCAGTGTTAGAAGATATTGTCTTGTACCCAATAGCGTATTGGAGACCTAGTGCGGATGAATTGTTTGTGTTGTCTGAAAACGCATTTCGATACTTTACTCTTTTGGCCTCAGCTTCGGCAAGCGCTTAATTTGTTTATATGTAAATAGCGAAATGTCTTCGGCCCCTGGGGGTATCAAGTGACAATCGCTGACTTACAGACACCCGAAGCAGAATGACTGGAAAACACATTAGGCGGGTTCTACTAAATTCTTCACTTGATATTGTTTTTAAGCATAATTCGGTAAGTCTTTAAAGCCTAAACTCAGATAAGATACAAATTTAGTTTGTCACAATACTTCACATGAAAAAACACATTTGAACTGCTTTTTGAAATCAGAACAATTTTGAACACAAGCCTTTCTTATACGAAGTAATGTGCCCAACTAAATTTGTATCTTTTTGATACACGCTTTTAAGGTTGAAAGAAAAGAAACTGACTATTAAGTAATTTGAAAAAATGTACAGTGTAGTTTCAGAAAACCATTGGAAACTGTTGAAAAGATTAGATATAACGGTCTCTAAAAAATAGTCACTAGCAGTTTTATGGTGAAGACGTTCCTTTAAAGCTTTTCAGTTTTCTAAGCTTTATTAAATAACGATAATATCGATATATCGATGTTTTTTGGAAGGCGATATATCAAATATCGATTTTGAAAATTCTGGATTTTTGATATCGATATTGATATTTTGAGAAATATCGAAAAACCCCACCACAGAGGGGATCCAAGCAGCATGCACCGCGGCTCAAGGCTATTCCTGAGAATGCACTCCGTGAGGCCTCCAATGCTTGGAAATCACTCTGGCAGCGCTGCATCGATTCAGAAGGAGCCTATTTTGAAAGTTTTTACAGAATTGTAATTTAAATCTTTTTAAATCGACTCAATACTACTTCTTTCCGGACAAACCCAGCATGGTAAGTTAGCCTATGTTTAATCTGTGACAACGCTGAGTCCAAAAATGGCAGAAATATGCTGCGGATGCTAGTTTATTCTCTTTTTTTTTATACCCTTGCAAAGGGTATTATAATTTTGCCCAGAAGTTTGCAACGTATAGAAATATTCATTTCCGACCCTATAAACTATATATATTCTTGATCAGGGTGACGAGCTGAGTCGATTAAGCTTTGTCCGTCCGTCTGCCCGTCTGTCTGTCTGTTTCTACGCGAACTAGTCTCTCAGTTTTAAAGCTATCGAGCTGAAATTTTGCATAGAGTCTTCTTTTTATTGCACACTGCTAATATGTCGGATACGACCGGATCGGATGACTATATCTTATAGCTGCCATAGGAACTATCGGTCGAAAAGTGGGTTTTAATGAGAAAACTTTTTTGTTTTTAATGTCAACGTGTCTCAGTTCAGCAATTATTCATATTATGCGCTTGTACAAAGATTTTAAAGTTTTGGTCAAAATCGGATTACTATATCTTATAGCTGTCATAGAAACTATCGGTCGAAAAGTGGGTCTTATTTAAAAAAATTCTTTGTTTTAATGCTGGCGTTCTTAAACTCTGATGTATTAAAACATTAGCAAGGGTATAAAAACTTCGCCAAAGACGAAGTTAGCTTGGCCTTCTCGTTTGTTTTTTGTTCAGACTGATTGCCTGATTGATTTTTAACCTTAAAAACTCCCCTCCTGGCTACGCCACTGATACATGATATCTTCACCTCTTCCTTAGCCAAAATAAAATAACTTCGAAAAGAAATCCCACTTCAAGCTCTTGAGCGCCTAAAGGTTGGTACTGGTTTGCCTCATGGGGGCGACATAGCTCTAGCTTCAACGATAGCTTTAGGGACCACAATTGAAACTGATAGCCACAGGGCTTAGCATTCACAGGCAATCTGGCACAACTCAGCAGACGTAGAATGGACCAGATGCTCAGCCTCCATAATACTTTAAACTAACTTGAAAGACTAGATACCAACATGCCTTGATCCAGATGACTAGAAAAAGGGGAGTGCATGAAAAGGAGCACATATAGTTTTTACAGACCCTACACAAAAAATAAGAATATTGTTAATGATCCATAGGATGATTTTGGTATGAACATACAGTCTGTAGTCTAACAAAATCATCCATATATAAAAATTTCACTTCAAAATCATGTCACACATGTAAAATCGCCAATTCTAGGTGAAAGATAAAACAGAAACACTCCATAAATACTTGAGTCCTTGTCAAAACCAGAAATCTTTAAAAAATTTACTCACTTAATGAATTTCCATCAAAATTCCCGACAAGCAATGCTAAGTGTCAGTTGAGCAAAGCTTACCTGAAAGAAAAGAAGAAATGATGTTGATTTTAAATGGTTTTTTAGAGGATTAGAACTTTTAATAGAAATAATTTCATTATTAATAAGATCGTTTTATGCCAAGCAAGAAGCAAGTCGTGGAAATGTATGAATAGCATCTAAAACCACGTCGATCTGGACGTCCGTTCGTACTTTTAGTATGACCAAATTGATCTCAGAATTTCGTGGGGAATGTTTTGATTTTCTAAATTTCTAAAACAGTTTTCATTTAAATTTCTTTGTAATTGTTCTCTACTTCCGAATTAAAAAAACAAGCCCTCGGTTTAGAAGGTATGTGAAAGAGCTCTTTAAATAGATCTAATAAAAACCTGAGCGCTTTGTTCATGTAACCTTCGTTCAAAAATTATTTTAAACTCAGCTTAACTCACTTGAACATATGAAGAAAATTTTGAAGAGCCACCTGCGGGATACCACAAACTTTGTTCAACTTTCCCCCCGCTTGTGCTCCCTAGTCACCTCATAAATATGATTTTAATCGATTTGCCACACACTTGACTTGAACCCCACACACAACTAACTCCATGTACCTAACACCAAACATTTCGAAAATCCATTTGAAAACAATGAAAAAGCAATCAAATGAACGCAATCCGCAAACAAATTTGGAAACTTTGTTAGGCAAAAGTTTCTTTCTTTTTTTTGACAAGAATTTCGTTGCGCATATTTTTGCATGAGTGGGAAATATTTTCGTTCCGATAACGTTGGGAGTCGAGGGGCGGAAGTTTGTCTTTTGACAAAACTCGATATGTGTCGATAAACTACACATGGAGGACAAACTTCTGCTTCTTCTACTTCTTTTGGCATTTGCTCTCTATTGTTGTTATCTGATTTTCGGAAACTGCATTTGGCCCCCACGACACGACCTGACCTCAATCGTCCCCGTCCCCGCCCCCGCTTTGTAGTGTGTTTATCAAAAGTTTTTTTGGCTTTTTCAACTTTTGCTTAGTCGAGCAAAGCAAACCAAATGAACTCCAAAAGCAGTTGTCGCTCGATTTGTCTTCCACTCCTTTCTGCCGTCTCCTGTTCTCTGTCTCTGTTGCATTCTTATTGTTTGCTGCTGCTTGCTGCACTGCAATTGTTCCGCTTAGTTGGGTTAAAGCATTTTTTAGCAAAAGTTTTTTCATTTGCTACAACAAATAATCCCTTTTCTTTTTTTTTCTTTTAGTTAATGAATTGGAAAAGATTTTAGTTGGGCAACAGCTGGGCATTGAGTAATTTTTGGGGCAACCAGGGAGTATCTATTGACGAGGGCAGGTTGAAAAATGCAATGTTCCATAATTTGATCGGCTTTCATTTGATCCTTTTTTTCGAAATTCCAGCCAGCTTTTTCTTTATCAGAATCTATCCGTCCGAGACCTAATTTACTGTCTCAATTATGCGGTAGCCTGCCAAATTTTTGTTAAATTTATGACAGTTGAGGATTCAATAAGAAAAAAGAAAAAAACAATTTGGTGGGTCATAAATTTCAATACAGTCACACTTCTATATCTATGCGGGTTATCTTTATTTTTCGTAAGGTTATCAAAAGTAACCCAAACTATGCCATAATTTGCTTTGGCCTCTGTGTAAAATGGTGTAAATTATATTCTCTCCCCTTTTCGTTTATGGCATTTATATCTTAATTTTCTTTAATGGTTTATTATGATCCACACACAACACACTACAGTGTGCGTGTTCAACTTATCCCTCCCCTCCCGTTCAGCTCCCTGCTCCTCTATCTACTGATAATGTTGTTGTGTGATTGACAATCCGTTTTTGTTTGTGTTTTTCGAACATTTTGCGATAATGATAATAATATGTAATAATAATATGTATTTATTTTTTATGCCACGCTGCCATAAATTGCGCTTATTTATGGAAAATGAGATTTGTTGTGGCGCATTAATTGGCCGCTGTCTGGCCTGGCCAAATGGCACGATTGGAATTTTAGTATGAAATAAATATATACTTATTGCTTAATGATGGCGATGACATTGATATTTTCTGTCTTTTCTCAAGAAATTGAATTACTGACAACATTGAGATGATCGCCGTTGATCTTTGTGTTGCTGATTAAGATGGGGCTGTCAGCTCTTATCAGTTTTGAGCTCTTGAATTTCATAATTAAATCAAGAAATTGTCAAGTAAAATATTGAACTTGTGGGTCAGAGTTTTTAAAGCTCTTCCTTCTTCTGTTTGGAATGAAATTTGAAGGGATAATATTTATAAAAGACAAGCTGGATTCACCCTTATTTAATAAGGGAAGGGTCAGGACGATAAGAGAACATTGTCGAGAAGGTACGTGAGTGATAATCAGAAGACGTTTAGACCTCGGATTTTGCATATTTCCATAATTTTCATCAGATTGGTACGAAACTTTTTATTTAGACCTTTAATCGTTCAAATATAACAAATTTTAATGCATATCGAAAATATGCAAAATATATGCAATGCTAAATAAAAAAACGCAAACGAATTTCATTGAAAAACTGAATTCCACTCGTTAAATAATAAGGTGCAAGCTATACAGAAGAATATAAGAATTTGATTGTAGGAACATTGAGCGAAAATTAATCTTCATGCTCATTTATTGTCGTGTAAACAGTTGGAAGAAGTAAATAATGCAACTGTTTCTCGATTTGTGAACGACAGCATTCGTATTCTGTGGCCACACGGAAAGGAGTCAAAAGTATTGGTGCTCTTCACGGATGCTGCGGCATATATGATTAAGCTGGTAAAAATAGAAAAGTTTTTTAACCGAATCTCATACACAAAACTTGTTTGGCACACGGTTTGAATTTAATTGCGGAAAAAGTAAGAACATCGTTTCCCTGACGCTAACTCGTTCATATAATGTCTAAAAAAAAATGCATAATAGTTCGCTCAGAGTACAACGCAACAAGCAAATACTCAACGAGGAGTTACCACCAGAACCGATCATACCCAGGTGGGGTACATGGTCGAAAGCGGCATCATTTTATGCAGATAGCATGGAGGGAGTAACAGAGGCCAAGTCAATGAATTTGTTTAAGGAAGCTGAAAATATTGATTTCGGAATGGATTTAAAAGAGAAATTTGAATATCATTTCCAAAATTAATAATATTTTAAATCTAAATGTTGAAGATTTGTTTGGACTTGAATCCGTCACATATGAAAATATCATTAAATATTTTGCTCCAAGTACTTTTTGTGACGTTGAATAAAGCTTTCCCGCTCACAAAATGGCTTTTGGAGAGAAACGTCGAAGCCGTTCAATTAACAATTAAGAGAAAATTATGGTTGTTTATTGTAATACCAATTATATTGAATTATTATTAAACCTATAAAATATGTATTAAGTACACAAAAAAAAAGATCAAATATCACCCCTATCTTTAATAATATCGAAATAATATCAATTTTTCATATCAATGTGATACTCTTTCTACCTAAACATATGGACGCTATAATATCATGTTGATATTTTTTCAGATGAAGGCCGATTTGCTACTCAAAATACCCGTATGATACTAAATATCGTGATCTTTTTTTTCTGTGTATCATTTCCTCTACTTTAATATCTGACAATAACACAGTTCAACAAATATTGGGCCATCTCGGGCCGGGAAATGAGGCTGATAACGTTCGACAGAGGCTTTCAAGCTGAGTAAAAGTCAATTATCAAAATTATTCTAGCACGTCAAGTTTTTAAGATATCAATGGTCAAAGTTGGTAAAAATGCCTAAAAAGGCAACTTTCAATATGTATACCACCCTTTAAATCGGTTTTATATTATTTTTCGATTTGTTTAACATAGGAATTATTTTTATGCTATTTTGCATATTTTGATATTTTGCTATTTTGCATATTTTGGCATATATTGTGCATATGCATTCCATGCAAATATGCAAAAAAAAATTCAAAATATGCCCATTGTTTTCAACTCTATTTTTAATGAAACGAACTTTGGTATCATCAGAATTTACCTATCTTAATCCTTAAAAAATATGCAAATATGCAAAATCCGAGGTCTACTAATTTTTTGAATAATATTGTGTTAAAAACATCAAACTTTTGAATTAATGCTAGTTCCTATTTTTAGCACAATCACGTTCTCCTCAGAAAATAATTAAGCCTTCCGCGACTGTATCCTATCTCAAACCTGAGGAGGCAACTTATCAAAAAACAGATTTGGGTTAAGTGTAGAGCAGAGTTCTCCAACGATAGTCCCAGGGCACGAACTTAATTGCCAATTCTTACCGAATGATGCCGAAGTCAACCTTTATTGTGTGTTAGAGAGAGACACAGTCACGATTTCGCGCTCTCTGCTTGGGGAACCCTGGTGTAGAGGTAATGGTGGGATAAATAGAGAAATGAGAGATAGAACGGTGGTGGATGGGTTTTAAAAAGTCGACAAAAAGACCCAATCCCTTAAGGGGCAGATTTGCCAGGCCATCCAGGTCTAGAAAATATGGGTTTCCCAGGTGCTGGGTGCCTAATGGTGTACGCGCATACTGATGGCCATATTACCAAAATAAGAGCTGTGTCGTTAGCTCTTTAGAGAAAATATCTGCTCTTGTGCCCTCTTCCCTCTTTGAGCCGTGTGTGTAGATGGTGAGCTGGTTTTCTCTCTTTCCTGGAACCTGGTTCTAAAGCCGGGTCTTCCATATCAGAAACCGACCGGCTCTTCACCCAAACGCGAGCCGGACTAATGGTTGTGTGAATCGGTGAGCACTGGAACGCAAGTAAGTCGGTCGTAGTCTCTCTGCTCACCCACTTAAGCACACTTTTCTGTCCTCCCCATTTGGCCTTCCCTGTTCTAAAGTTATCGTTCCTTTCCGTGCCCTTCTCTTAGCCTCAGCCGATTCTTACTCCAGTAGGAGACACTGCTCGCCAAAAGAAGTTGCTTTAAAAAGCTTCAGTTCCCGGAGTTTGCATAATTAAGTAATTGTGCATGATGCAGAAAGTGTGTCTACCTATGCCAGGTTGAACCAATCATCAAAACAACATTATACTTGGCAGACTTTGCTGGTCTAAGGGCTGATTTTTCGATACCCCGCTGCTATGTGCCAGATTAACTAAAAATGTACTCTGTTATTTGTTAGTTCGTGTGACAGATAGCTCTATGTAGAAGATGTGAAATCGGCCCTAAGTGTATTAAGCTGGAGACTGACAGAACAAATTTTGACTTTTTATACCAGATGTGCCCAAGTCGAAAGGTATAGCTGGAGCGTTTTGCCTTCACGCATGCCTTATGGCTACGTAGAGCAACAACCAATTCATAAGCGTTCTCGCCTCTCTCTCTTTCCGTGCGAAGGTTTTGTTGGTGGCGCGTGCGGAACTGCCTCAACAACTTCACATGTGTCTCTCTTTCGAGCGCAACAACACATGATGTATTTGCCTCGTCAGCGTATGTAAACGATTGACCTTGCTCGCAGTGGCCGAACGGATTTCGCTATTTACGCCGACACACACAAACGAAAATCGGGTTTCTCTTTCTATTTCTTGTGGTTGTTGTTGCTTGAGATATATTTTCTTCAATTGAATTGGCGCTCATTCTGGGCACCCCCTGCAGAAAGCAACGCAGAGAAAAAATTATTTCCGACCCTATAAACTATATGTATTCTTAATCAGGGCGACGAGCTGAGTAGATTTTGCTTTGGCCGTCCGTCTGTCTGTCTATCTGTCTGTTTCTACGCAAACTTTTCATAAAGTTTTCTTTTTATTGCACGCTACTAATATGTCGGAACCGCCCGGATCGGATGACTATATTTTTACTGCCAAAAACCATCGTTCGGAAAATGGGTTTTTAGTGAAAAACCCTTTTTTGTTTTCCATGTTAGCTGCACTGTTCTCTAAGCTAACCAGGAATAAAATGTTCACTGTTCAAATAAAATAAAATAAAAAAAAACGTAGTTTTAAACCCCGTCTCTTCTATTCTTTTAGTATGACTTTATGTTGATCTCCTATCGATTTCATTTCATTTCCAGCTGTTTCCACAAAATTTTACGAACTCACTTAACACCTTCATGCCCTCTAACCTTATGTAAAAGCTATGCACATTGACCTCAGGTCATAAAATTTCCGCCTTTTGAAAAAGGAAACCCAAACAAACACAAACACAGAAATGTTGGCCTGCAATTTGGAAACCCAAAATGACACATTCTGGGTTGGGCATTAGAAATCGCAGTTAGAGTCAAGACAATGAAAAGTGGTCAAGGTCAAGTCATAAAAATGGAAGGAGAACTTTGTGTAACCTAATGGGGTTAAGTAGACGAATGAACCTTGTTTTTAGAGTACAAATGGAAAATTTACAAAATTTAAATTCTTGTGCACTTGAGCTCAATTTGAAGAGATTGGTTTTTTTTTTTGGGCCTCCAATTTATTAAGCTCAATATCAATTGTAAAGCATAAATCACGATAAAAATAAACCGAACCAAAAAGCGTAACGAAACGAATTCATTTGGAGAGCCAAAGGATGTAAAAAGGATTGCGCTTCGGCAGTGATTTTCAATTTAAAAAATTGCACGCAAAAGCGCCACAAATCAAAGGAATTGACTTGGCAGGGAGAGAGAGGGCGGTGGCTAGCCCCATCCCTCAACAATAAATTTCAATCTACAAAACTTAACTAAAGGCATGCAGCAGCTTCTGTTCTGTTCTGTGCGGGTAGGAAGGGGCCTGTAAAGAACTTTCAAATGCAAAGCGAGTGAAAATGCCACGCCTCCTTGGCTTCCGCTCCTATCGCCCCACCGCTCAATACACGCCGCAATAAATCTCAATTGAAAATGCTTTTTGCTTTTCTGCTGCTCTTTCAGCTTCAGCTTCAATGGACTGCCAAAGAAATCAATGGGCAAATAGTCACTGAGCAAGTGAGTGGCGCCCCCTGTCGTTCACTTTGTAATTAATAAATGCTTTTTGAGGAGGAAGTGCCTGATTAGTTCCAATGACAAAGGCAATCAAAACACTTTAACAAAAACGTGGCAATTAAAATTGCACAAAAGGGAAAAGGCCGCCCAAAAGGAGCGCCCTCTGTTGACCACAAACGGCAACTGCTGTTTGATTGCTGTCATAGTGTGAGTGTGTGTGTGTGTGTGAAGCAATCACACCAAATAAATCATTCAATGCATTTGCAGCCAAGTTCCGGAGAACTTGCGAATTATTCATGGTTGTGGTTAAGAGCAGCTGCTGGACCCAGACCCCGACAACCAAGAGCCGGAGTGCCAAAGGAGGAGGAGGAGGAGGAGGAGGCTTATCTGTCATCAACCGCACAGTTTAGTGGGCGAAAGGAAATTACTTCTGGCAAAATGGCCGACGGAAGTCTGAGTAGAAGAGATGAATGGATTTTGGCAATTGGTTTGGCTTTCGATACGATTAACGTATCGCAGCATCAGCTGAAAGGTGTGGAATATGTGCGTGCCAGATAATGCATGGTATGAAGCAATTGAGAAGGCACTTGAGGTCCTTATTTATATATTCAAGTGATATT